>CAJUYH010002542.1:30222-68722 GCA_910591685.1 Galerucella tenella
GAAAATCTCTCTTGATAGATAAACCGGAAATAGTTTTTTGGAGAAGACTATTAAAGAAGCATTCGACATGCCAGAGAACAAAATTTGAAAATCTTCTACTTAGACGAAACATGGATAAATGCTGGATATACAGTTTCCAAATCTTGGCAAAATGAAAACATTAAAAGCGGAAGGCAGGCATTCGTGGAAGGTTTGTCGTTAGGTTTGCAGCCACCATCTGGAAAAGGAAAAAGACTTATCATTGTCCATGTTGGAAGTTCTGAAGGTTTTGTTGATGGTGGATTATTAACTATTATTTCAAAACGCACGGGGGACTATCACGAAGAAATGAATGGGGATGTCTTCGAGGAATGGTTTGTTTAAATGTTGGATCTGATTCCAAAAGGGGCTGTTATTGTTATGGACAACGCAAGTTACCATTCACGGTTACGAGAAGCATTGCCCACAAGTCGTTGGCGTAAAGCAGAGCTTTTGGAGTGGCTTATTTCGAAAAATATTAAGTTTCCAAAAGATCCACTAAGGAAAGAACTTTACAGAATTGCAAAAATGAACAAGAATAAATACAAAACCTACATTGTAGAAGAAATGGCTTCTTCTCGAGGTATATCACTTTCCCCTTATCATTGTGAACTTAATCCCATAGAATTAATATGGGCTCAGGTAAAGGGAGAAGTTGGAAAAAAAAATACTACTTTTAAAATAAACGATGTTGTGAAATTGTTTGAGAGTGCTGTAAGTCATGTTAGTAAGGAAAATTGGACAAACTGTATCGAGCATGTTATCAAAGTAGAGGCAAATATGTGGAAAATTGACAATATTTGTGATGATTTAATCGACCCTATTATTATTAATGTCAACAACGATTCTTCCTCTTCCGAGTCGGATATAGAATAAAATGTAAGTAATAAATGTATTCCAATAATTATTTCTTTTCATTTTTTATTATATTATAATTTAAAACGTATTTTTTTCCCAAAATACACACCACTGCATTGCGTTATTGCTTATCTGCTAATCCTTTAACAATGAAGAAACCCTAAATTTTGCTACAACTGAAACAAATACGGGGTCGATCTACCTGGTTTTTAGATTTACGGAAGAAATGTAATTTAAAGTAAGAGATTTATCAAAAATTTCATGGTGCTCCCTGTAAAGGTTTTGCATACTTAATTAGGGTTTATTACTCCTCGTACTTTTTGTACATACTATAAACAAGCCAGAACTCGCCAGACGATTGGAGGGGTAAGGAAATTTTCGGTAACCCATAAATCGACGAAGTGAATTTACTTGTCGGTAGTTAGTGTACGGATTCTATTCTTCTTATGTGAAACGGAGTCTACCATACAAATTGTAAAAAGTTAGTCAATAAAACTTGCAATAAAAATTCTTTACAACCTCTTAGACAATTTAACCATCATTAAAAATTGTCTTCGATAAGAATCATTCGATAGAGTTGACAAGTTCCTTGCGTGTAATCAATAAATATATCTGCGTCGACTACAGAAATCCTCTCAAATGAAATTATCACATCGATCGAGACATCGAAACGGAAGCAGTTGCAAAAGAAAGATAGTAAATGCTGAATTAACACAAGAAGTACATAAAAAAGAAGAAGAACGGAGGTCGTAAGGAGGAGCACCGTGAAGTTCGATACCGTGGGAACGTGCTAGTTGGCCTCAGGCCGAACAGCGCACTTTACCGGATGTACATAACAGTGAAAGTACGGTAGTTTAATTATTATTACTGACTGATTAATGTTAGTTTTAAGAAAAATACGTGTTAAATTAGGAAAATAATTATCTCATCAGGACAACCCTTTATATTCGCCCGATTTAGCACCATCAAAAATTCCCGAAAAGCTTCATAAACATTTATTATACTTCAAATCCCAGTTTTCCAAAAAAATATATCATTGTATAAATTATTTCTTTTTTTTTTCAAATTAAAAACAGATGCAGGCAATAAAATATTCCATGTAGATACCTCCATATATGTAATTAATTAAAATGATTACAATACAATTAGAACCTCAATCAAATCACTCAACCCCTATTGTCCCAACAAAAGACAAACAACACCCCGAAAGCGATAAATTATATAATCAAATTAAAGAAGTGAAAAGGATATAAAAAATTAGGTCCGACAAAACACAAACTAAAGGTCAACAACAAAAAAAAACGAAGGAGGAAGCCCAATTATATGTCCTTTTTAACTGTACCTAATAACCCTCAGCTGCGGACAAATACGCACAGTTCTATCGAAACAGGTATGGATTTAGTGAGTTTTAAGAGGCCCACGAAGGATTGAATGCACGTGTTACGGGGTACAGTGAAAATGTTGTGTGTATGGCTTTTCGCCGCTCGAAATTTGGAATGCGCGATACGCTTGGTCGGAATCAGGATAATTTTGATTTTTAGCGTGTGCAGTGCTCATCGTACGGAAAAGAACGACGAAGAACGAAAGTGTATGTGTAACAAGTCTGTGCACGTTTCATATTTTTGCCATTACTGTGTCGGGTTCAGTATTTTTATATTGGACATTTTTTGCCGCATACGAGTGTTTTCTTTTTGTATGAAAAGAGCTAATAGAGATAATATAATAATTCAAAGTACGTGTCTTGATTCATTCTCAAGTAATTATGCCAATCTGATGAATCCAGTCGCAATTCCTCTGATAGATTAATATGAGAACACGTAGCCCGTTTTTGTAACCAAGTCTTCACCCATTTTGACCGAGGTTTTCGTTTAATAATACACTTTTCCTTAATAACTACACACGCCACTGCCATTAACATAAGATCTTTTTTCGACGTCATGTCACGCTTGTCACACATCCTCACTCAACAAGCAAAAGTGTCTGTGTGTGGGAAATGTGAAAGAACACGTTTACTTTACAGCCAATATGCAGATACTTAACTGCGCATTCTTCCTTCCTATACTCGATTTGAAATTGGTTGATAGTAATAAATCATTAAAATCCGTCAAACACGTATACAAAGTGGTCCACCTAAATTGCCAAGTTTTAAATAGTATATACATTGAAAGTATAGACCCTTTTGCATTTATTAAACTTTCCATTCCTATAGATCTGATAAGGGCGTCGAATACAAAGCTTAACCCGAGGCTCGAACAATAAGCGGTAGGATTCTACCTGTGATGTTTTGCACTCATGCACGTGCTTTCGGGTGGGTTTAAGTTTATATTAAACACAATAATTATATAATTTAGTGAACATTCGGATGTGTGGCATAATTTGTTACCCTTGTATTTGAATAAATATAATACTAATAACAATAAAACAACCATATTGTCCTCAAATTGTATTTGTTTCTCCACAAGCCACTCGATAATTTTTGCTTTTCGCCAAGCAGTTGTAGGCATCTTCTCCAATCTTCTGGAGTGATACGGATACGTGTTTTGTTTTCATTGCAAAATTGTCTTATTTTTCTCAAATAATTACGTCTCCAACACACTATTTCATCTTTTTCGAGCAAATGAAACTTCCGACTATGTTTTTCCCATCTAAAATTCATTTCTCTTAGAACTTTCCATAGTTTATCTCTCTTGATTGCAGGAAAGTCTTCTTTTACTGCCCCTAAAACTCTATCCAAAGTAGGGATCTCCTTATTGAAATAGAATGAATGCACCTTTCGTCTTATGATGGCCTTTTCGTCCTCATCGATCGGTATTGTTCGCCTTCCTGGAGATGGTTTTGGTGGCGTCACGGTTCCTGTCTTTTCTTCCCGCATCAGCCTGTAGATGGTTGCTTTTCCAATACCTGTCATCTTTGAACAAAGTTCCACTGTAGAATCGATACTTATTGCACTTTTTTGATATCTAAGTGCATTAAATACATTAAGCACAATAATCTTTTCACTAATGCTTAGCGCTGATTTCGCAGCTCGCTTAACTGGAATAAATCCTGAAAGACTCTCCATTTTCAAAAATTACCCAAATGTGTGTCCTAGAATACTCGCATTGGGTTTGTTCGCTCTTAAAATGACTCACAGTTTTATACCAATAAGTAGAGGTACCTACCTACCTACCTACCTACCTTTTTCGTAACAACCCGAAGTAACATTGTGTATTAATTGTTCCCGGAATTCTCGTCATAATTATTTTTACCTGTTATGACAATAATGATTACTAAATTATTCGGATAAGTAAATAGGGTTCAAACCGGCACGTCAGGTAGGTGCGCCTATGGAATCGGCTGCTAAAAATGATTTATTACTATCAACCAATTTCAAATCGAGTATAGTGAGTAGGCCCCTTTAGACATTTTTGAAGTTGAGTACTTCTTAGTTCTTGGGTGAACAAAAATGAACGAATTCAGTGGTTCTTCGACCCGTTTTACACATGTGTCACCTATGAAGGTTTTACTGTGTAACTGCTTTGAAGTGTTCCCCAACTGAAGTTTATGTTGGCTTTGTACCCATTTTTGTATTTGCCCTCTTTGTGGTCCCAAGAGCTGGTCCAACATATGCTGTTGCTGAACCTCTTCTCGCGAGTGCATCAGCTTGTTCATGTCCAGAAATACCGTTATGTCCCGGCACCCACACCAATCTTACTTTAATGTGGTCTACTAGTTCATTTAGTTCTGTCTGGCATTCTTCTACCAGTCTGGATGTTACATTGCGGCTGTTTAAAGCTGCAAGGGCTGCCTGGCTGTCAGTTAGTATGTTCATCCTATGAGTGTCAGTCCTATGTTTGTTAATTCTGACACATTCTAGGATAGCATGGACTTACGATGTATTTTTTATAAGTGATTTATTATATAATATACAATTTGATTTTGGAACAAGAGTAAAAAACTTTTAAATGCATCAAAATCATATTTTTGAAGCCTCCCAGTATAATACCCAACTTTCAGGATGGTACTGTATAAATTACATTTAAAACAATAAATTTTAAGTATAAATAAATATATTTTGTATATTACGGTCCTGTTTTTTTAAGAAATAAGGAAATATATGTACTGAATTTCCTTTTCTACAAAAGTATTCACAAGAACAAGGGGTGACTCAACCAATCTTAGGGTATTTGAACAAGATTCCATAGCTTCCCACGGTGTTTCAAGTGTGCGGTGCCCGTTGCCCATATGTCGTACGCCAGGCACAAGGAGGGTGAGTACAGGAACGGCTCAAGAATTTTTTGTCAGATATACCCAAGCCTTATTAAATTGACAAGACTATTAACGAGAAGTTATTCTAAATATTGAGTCAATTATCTTTGCTTTACATGATTATATTGACACAGTGGTGTGGGTAGGTTTATAATTTGAAAGGGGGTCAAATATAATTCCAAGGGACAGAATTTATAATTGTCTTTTAGGTAATGTTTGCAAGAACTTTCTATACTTCATCATATCCAATTGTTTTTCTATATGAAGTGAAGAAAATTTGATTCAATTTTGACAAATTTATATTTATTGGAGAATATTTTTGTGAATAATATAATAACTGTGAAAAAGTTTAGACCGATCCTGTAAAAAGCAAAACTGATAATCAAAGAAAAGGTGTTTCTCTACCGTGAGAACCAACTTTACACACACAGTGTTCCTTTTTAATATTCGACATCGGCTCAGCTGCGTTCTTCATCTTATATGCTAGTAGGGCTTATCTTATGACAACAGAGAAAAAAGGTAATTTTGTATATGTGTGGCAGACACACGCATATAAGTATTGTTAGGCATTGGGATACGGAACAGAATAAAAAAAAAAAGAAATTTGATAGAAAAGTGTGGTCAAAGCGTGGTCCACACGATTTTCGAGGCAGATGATGATAAGTGGTGGGATAGAACCGAATTTTTATATTGGAACAATGATTTTTGGTAAAACGGAAGAATGGGAAATAATAATAGTAGTTTATTTACAGTTAGCTGCAAATAAAATGTTATTTTAGT
This sequence comes from Galerucella tenella, assembly GCA_910591685.1. Taxonomy (NCBI): domain Eukaryota; kingdom Metazoa; phylum Arthropoda; class Insecta; order Coleoptera; family Chrysomelidae; genus Galerucella; species Galerucella tenella. Next base: position 36,127 of record CAJUYH010002542.1, read on the forward strand.
AAAGCCTTGGAAGTAGTGGTACTACTTAGTAAACGGTTATGAATTTTCCGACTTTGCAGACAATACTGTTCGTCCTATTTTTGGTTTTCATTTGATTGGAATGTTAAAAATTTGTTTAATGGGGTTTTGTGAGACGAGCAATAGACTGGACGAGTCAATTTTTTTGGAAAAATCTTGCTTTCACCTTCAAAAAGTTTTATAAAATTATCATATATAATACCACGAGAGTGAAATTTTGTCGGCCAAATTTTTCGATTGTCATGAAAGTTTGTTGCTTGGCAATTTTGCGAATGGATTAAATGTCATGAGCAAAATTACCTAAAAGCAACAAACTTGAATACAAGAGAAAAATTTTACCTTACAAAATTTTTAATTGAGTGGTATTAGACATGACTATTTCACGAGAGAAAAACTAAAAAATCATATGTTTGAACGTTTAATTTATTGCAAACTTCAATTATACAAAGCCAAAAAAATAATAACATTATGAAAAAAAAATTACTTATTTATGTAAAAAGTACAATTATTATAATTGTACGTTGTAGCATTATTTTGGGGATTGTTTTGCATCATAACCTGTGATGAATTTAAGTTAGAAACTGAGGATTCCTTTTCTTCATTTTTATTTTCTCGAAGGTTCTCTATAAGTTGGAAATGGTGTTCTTCATTTAATTGTAAATATGGTTTCAAAGAATGGGCAGAAGAATGTCCTGTAAGCTTAATTACTTCTTGTTCACCAACTCCTTCTTTTGCTAATGCAGATATTGCAGAAGCTCTATGTGAATGATTGGTTATTTTTATTTTTTTTGTGTCTATACCAATTGATTCTGCCGAAATTTTCGTCCACTTTGAAATTGTATTAATCCCAATGGTGAATTTTTGTACCCAATATGGATGTACTGTTAAAAATAATCTTGTTGTTGTTAGATAAGGATTGGATTCTCTTTTTTCAATAATTTTTAAAAATAAACGAACGGGACACAAATTGTTGTTAGCATTATTTCTTACCAGCCACTTACTACCAGATAAAGCTTTTGATCCTCCTTGTGTCGTTTTGGAAAAGATTGGATTTTATTCTACCCTGCCAGTAAAATTACCTTTATTATCATATTCTTTTTTAAAGTAATTTATAATATCACAATTAGCAGCTTCCTTTCCACGCTATGCTAATTCGAACGAACATAAATGAAAAAACTTTTTTTGTAACCCATCAGGATTATCTTCAGAATAGCTTTCTACCATTTCCATTAATTCTTCTTTGGTAAACGCGTTAGAATTTCTTTTTCTGGTTTCAGGTTCAGCCTGAAGCTTTTTACGTTTTGTATCCCTGGCCAATCTAGCAAATTTATAGGTATAATATCTTTAAATGGATCAATTTTGATGTCAAATTCTAGAATATATTTTTCCTGAACCATTTGAGCAGTCGTATTCCAAAGTGTTTTCATACTAGCTTCAGTATAATCAGTTCCATCTCTTTTTTTCATGTTAAAACCATAATCTTCAAGAATTTTTGCTATAACTTGTTCAGAAGTATCCTTTTCTGACGTATAATTACGTGCGTCCAGAAACATTCTAAACTGTTCTCGCGCAGACTTTTTTGTCTTCATTGTAATTCGCGGTATACTTTGCTTAATTGTAGGTACTCTCTATTTCATTTATTGAATTATTTTCAAATCTTGTATTATTCATGTTAATAATACTTATTTAAATTTTTGAAACAGTTTTAATAATTTTTAGACAGTTGAATAAATAAATAAACAACTTAGTTTCCTTGGAAACCACTAACAAAGATTTTATATTGAATTTTATCACAGAGTGCCAGTTCAAAACCTTCAAATTTTGTCAGTTATCAATTTACTCTAGTGAAATAGTGGAAAAAACACATTTTCAATTTAAAAAATCTTGTAAATACCACAAAATGTCAAACAATATCCAAGCCCAAGTTCCATTGCCTAACTTTACGAGATATGATAGTGTCTTGAAGATTTGTCAATCCCTTAAAAAGTGAATTGTCCCTCTGTTGGCAATATAAGCCACTAAAAATGACGTTAATAAATTAAATATTCCTGAAAAGTATAACACACGTTTGTAGAAGGTGATTACAGAATAAAAAAATCAATTTTATATTGAACGTCTAATTGCAAAATTATAAGTATTAAATGGTTGTAATTTAATTTCAATAATAAATAACCGGGCAAAAGATGAAATTAGTTCTTGAAAAAAAAAAAAGGAAAATTAATAAAAAATACAAAAATTCCAATGCGATCAGCGATATCAAGACTCTCGGATTAAGTAACACCTGCTTCATTTTCCCACAGAAGAGAGGAAGTGAGCGAGAGAGATGAATATCTCACATGCTGCTTGTAAGTAACAAGGATAGATCCGTCAACAGGTTATGGACCATCATTTAATAAATCAAATGATAAAGTCATCAATTGCGTGGTATGTTTAATTTTAAACAACTATTTGGAGTACTGACAATGTTAATATGTCAGTTTATTGAAATTTCCAACATTTGAAATAGTTGAGCTAGAAAAACATTTTCAACGTACAAGAACTTTTAGAGCATCCCCTGTATTAGTAATAGGTTCATTCTATGACAAAAAAATCTCACACTAGGTACATTTTGCGTCAAACAAATTTCCATAACCACTTTTTGTTTACAATCTTGTTTCTTAGTCATCTTAGTTGCAATTACGTTTCATGACAAATTATAAAATACCAGGATACATTTTATAGAACTTGATTCGATTAAATGCCTTCCAAGAAGTTGGAAAAACTTCAAGAAGGTTATAAAGTTTATCCAAAATAAATTGATACCCTCATAACTTCGAGGACCTTTTCAGCCAGTCATTCAACATCCATCTTCCAAATTCAGGACCTAAGAGAGTTATCCAAGGAAGTTAAAGTTATCTGGCTGCACAATACGATTCCTGTTTATTCTACAAACGATTTGAGACAGCTATTATTGTTTTTGTGTTAATTATTCATACAATTCATAAAAAGAGAATGTAATTACAAAATCCAACCTCTGTTTTAAATAAATAAAAAAAAAACTTAATATATTATGTACAGGTCCCTATTACTGCATATTTATAAACAAGTCTACATTGCACTCGTTCTCACCGAGCACGTGCTTTGGAGAACGTTCCCACGGTAGTTTACCGCCGCCCCTGCCTCTCTCACCACACCGCCAACAGCCATTCGTATGACGTCAAACGTGAGCCACTCACTGATTGTGATTGTTTCGACAATGTTGACAGATCTACTTCGTTAAAAACAATAAAATGGTTTTTCTACCTTAGTTTTAGCCATTTATTAACTAAGATAGTTTTAGCCATTTATTAACTAAAATAGTTTTAGCCATTTATTAACTGAGATATTTTTAGCCATATATTAACTAAGATAATAGTTTTAGCCATTTATTAACAAAGATAGTTTTAGCCATTTATTAACAACGATAGTTTTAGCCATTTATTAATTAAGATATGATATCTTTGTTAATAAATGGCTAAAACTAAGGTAGAAAAGATATGTCACCATCAAAGTCAGCCATTTGCCAAAACGAATTAAAAATTGGCAACTAAAACCGTGGTATTTACACAGGGTCATCACCGAAGTTAAAAATGTCAAAGTATAATGTCTTTAAGGGCTCAGGAAGGGAATTTCTACCACGTCAACTATAAGGAATCACCTCCATACTATGGAGCTAGTGGACACACTTCTAAGAAGGATGTGTGAACAGGAAGATGAAACTGTCAGGCATGTATTATGTGAGTGTGTGTTCGGCGAGTCTTGGCCTACACCTGCCGATATAAAGGAGATGTCGTCTCCTAGTGACCAGTGACTTGTCCACCTTCCTGGGAGGGACAGGAGGACGATGACCTAAGTGGACATCTCGGGAGAATGTACAATGAGTCACATGTGGCCTAAGTGCTGTGAGCTACTCTCACTCTCCTTACTTTACAGATACAGAAGGGCTCAGGCTTCCAAAAAAAAAGCATCTTTGTGTACCTACATACTAAGATGAGATGCCCTATCGTAAGGCAAGCTTCATTCTGTATTTACCATAGCAAACAATGTCTAATATAATTGAATTTGTTTCTGATGCAGTTAAAATTAAAATACTTGGAAAATAATATAATCATATAATGGGCAACGCTGTAAAAGATAATATCCACGACCTACTGCTATCTGACACCGAACTGGTTCCCAGATCGTGCTGTACATAATAACAAATGAACGACTATTATTTACATGTAATACAGTCCGCTACCCACATTGGAATTGATTATGTTCCACAGAAGATGATTATGGTCTTGATTTTTTTTAAATTAAGATTTTTTTTTACCTAATGCCTTATTAACTTGTTTCATAATACGAGTAGGGGCATTTAATATGGATGAAATATTATTTTCTGGCATTTTATTTTCTAAATCCTAAGGTTTAACAATAATTACCTAATATTAACAAATATTTATAGAAAATGTGAAAGCCTTGTGTTCCAAGATTGTATTGGCTAGAGCACGTGCCCTATAGTTGGTAGGGTTATAAACTTCATGTGGAATACAAATTAATCGAGAAGGGGAAGGGAATATACCACGATTATTGATAATATATTCACATTTTTCCTTCTTCGCCTAGAAATGATATAGAATAATTTAACCAGCTATGGTCACAAAAGTTTTCAAATAGACCATAGTTCTCTTTCTTCAACTGATATTTTTTCAAAAGGAGCCGTCCCTTCGCCGGCACCACCTCAACTCCTGGGCTTATTATGGATACTCCTAGTGTTCTGACTACAACCTATTCAGCCAATCCGTTCCCTGTATTAGCTCATACAGGTTCTTATCTGTAGAGTAGGGAGGGTGAGTGTGTAGGCTCACAGCACTTAGGCCACATGTGACCCATTGTACATCCTCCCGAGGAGTTGTCCTCCTAGGTCATTGTCCATCCTGTCCTTCTCAGGAAGGTGGACAGGTCACTAGGAGACATCTCCTTTATATCGGCAGGTGTAGGCCAAGACTCACCGAACACACAATCTCTTATTGACGACAACTCCGGACACTCGCATAAGACATCCCTGACAGTTTCATCTTCCTGTTCACACATCCTGCATAGGGGTCTGTCCACTAGCCCCATAGTATGGAGATGTTTTCTTAGTTGACAGTGGCCAGTCAGAAATCCTACTGTTAAACGTAGGTTTTTCCTGGTCATCGCCAAATATTTCTTCAGCGCCAGCTTCCCAGGGTCGCCCAGGGTGATCCTCGCAAGACTGCATCCTTTGATTCCATCCAATCTCTTATTAAGGGATTGAGCATGGGTGTAACGTTTGGCTAGTTCCGAAATTGTCGAAGTCGTTAGGCCGTAGGTGTCACTGGGTCCTAGAATTTTTAGTCTAGCGGCTTCCCTGGCTAAAGAATCAGCAGTGCGATTTCCTTTACTCCTGTCGTGCCCTTTAACCCACCTCAGGATAATATAGTTATCTGCCGAGGTGTTAGATAAATCTTGGTGGTACTCTAGTACTAGCCCCGATATAACACGTTGTCTGTTAAAGGCTAATAGGGATTGTTTACTATCAGTGCAGATTTTACTAATTTCTATACAGAAGATCGGGATGGAAGATTTAATAGATAAAACCCAAAGTGTATTCATATCAAAAACCTATTGAAAAGCGGAATAATCGAGACACCATAAATTCGACCGGAATTTTTCAGTTTTTCAAGTACTTAGTCTGTAGATAAGATAAAAAATTTTCGTTAACAACGTCTGTAAATAATTAAACCATTGTTTAAGCTTAATTTTTAGATGTTTGCGATAATTTTGTCTGGGACGTACGTCACAAAAAAAAATCTATAAACTTTGCGATAACCAAATTAAAAATAAGTCAAATTGTTACACAACCATTCCGGTTTTTATTATGTCTGAAACCATCAAAAATAACGAGATATAATTAATATATTAATTAAATTAAAAAAAAATATATATGTATCAACCTTCCTCATAGTTACACACCCAAATAAATCGGTTTATATTATTTATTATTACTGTCCGTGGATTTAATTGAAAACAACACTCACTCTCTTGTTTTGAAACATTTAACTCGATTATTATTATCGTCTGATCAATGCCCTTGTCAAGTACAAACCAGAATTATGACCTTCGAGTCGAGCACTGTGTAGCCGTTGATGTGTATTGTTTCCCTTTCATACGTACGTCAGTGAACAAACAATAGACCCCTTGGAAGTAATTAAATCTTACAATTGTTTGGGATAACATTTTAGAGAATTAATTTGTTTTTTGTAATTTTTTTATTTTTCCATTACAGTCAACAACAAAAGTGTCAAACATGGGTTATATTTTTGATAAAATCTTTCACAATTTTCTTAAGACAGCTTAACATGGTGCAATACAACGTGCAATGACATGCAAGATTATTATTTATTTTTATTTTAAATTATTCGTCACAAAAAATGTTGTTTGGCCATTTTATCCACTTTTTCGTTCCCCTTATGACCATCGTGCTACCGTAACATTGCTACGCTCACCCAGTGTGTTTAGGGCACGCACACACTCCCATACTAGTAGAATTGACCTCTACGGAGTTGAGTGTCTTTAGCGCGGCTTGGCTGTCTGTGAAGATGGCAATAGAGTACACGCATATTTCATATTTTGCTTGGATATTAATTTATAATAGTAAATATGATATCAAAAATTACTAATAATAGGAAATAAACCAGTTTCCATTGAAAATTACTCCCAAATCATAAAATAAAATTCAAATTTCAATGCACAACCCGAGGATTTCCGAACGCTATCGATGATACGTGTGATGTCATATCTCTTGTGTTTACTTATGTCAATATGGCCGGTATTGCATTAGGTTATGTGTAGTTGTGTGTTTATATTGTATTTTAATCAACTATTTATTGCTTCATCGACGTAAAAATATCATTTATATGTTTGTTTGAGACCTTCACGTGTTTGTGTATGCTTTTTTTATTTATAAAAGTCTACGTAAAGTGGATAGTGGACATAAATATTCGATATTTCCGAGGATATTTTAAAACTTTTGGAAGAATATATTTTATTTACTAGTTCAGTGTTCAGTGACGATTATTTCATATTTTGTGAGTAAAGATATGGCTAGCGAAGGTTTTGTAAAAGCACAAACTGATAACTTGCCCAAAGTACTCATTTATGCTGCTTGAATTTATGAAGTCAAAGAGGAAATAAGAGGAGTTAAAGCATTATCCTAAGTACGATTTAAACTATGTTTTATTTATATAATATATACCAACCATATTTCGATGTGTGGTCGTAAGAAAATGATGTTTTTATGGTTGATTTCTAGACATATAGGTACATTACCTCAAACTATTTAAGAATAAAAATGACCAGCATAGAAGTAGGTACTTACATTAAAATGGTCTTCACAAACAAAAGTAATGCCCTTCTGTCAAGTGTATTTTTGCTTGCGCCACCAGGTAAAGTAACAAATATTTTGTCTGGAGTTTTAATAGACGTTGATTTACATACTGGAACAAAGCAATACTTGGAATACAAAGTTTTTTTTCGGCTTTATCCATTTTTAATCAAATGACGTCACTCCATGGGGCAGCCATCTTTATGACGTAAAGCGCGTTTTGGCGGACTTTCAAATTTCATGATTTTTAAAGTCGTTTTAAAAGTAAAGTTTATATTTTTTGGGAAAAATAGGCATGCAAGGTGTTAGGAGACCTGATAAAGCGTCAATTCCCACCAATAGCAAAATTCATGCTTGTACCCTATTGAACGATATGTTCTTTTCTGCCTTTTAATTTCTTCCACACAGTGGTGAATGGCCGTCATTTCCGCCTGGAAAATTGTGACATTCCTTGATAGGCTTACTAGGAATAAGGCTATCCCTTGCTTTAGCCCTACTATATTGTACCTAACTTTTTAGGGGACTACTTCCCAAACACGTTTTCGATAAAAACTATAAGGATAAAATAAGATCCAGAGAAAAGTTTTTTATTGGGACAGAACAGTTTAAAAAATTCTACAAGCAACAAAAATTTGAATATTAACAGGACACTCTTAAAGGACCAATCTAACTGGATAAAATTCCACAATATTGGAACTGTTCGAAATTTCGTTTTAAAAATCGTCAAAGAAAGCGTACCGATACATATGAAAATAGGTCAACTTTAACGCACTGCATCTCGAAAAAAAAAAATAGAAAAATGGGAGAAAAAAATTTTTTTTGGGTGGAAAAAAATACATTGCACTATGAGTAGAAAAATACAAAAAAAGGAGTTTAAAGCGAAAAATAACAATACATTTTTTATTTTTATATTTAGACACGCACACGTGGATCCAATATAATAAATATTTAATCAAAAACCGTTATTTTTTTAATAATTGTTAATTTCAATTAAATCCCACGTGCTGATTTTGCTAGAAATACACAACAATTTAATTCACTCTAAATTTGTATCTAGTTATTCTGAAGAAAAAATATTGTACCTAACACTTGCATAAAGCGTCTTGTAGAAAATACAACATAAAATTTGTCCAAAAACAATTGCAAAAGCTAAAACACCCTGTATAGTATAGAATGTAGCACAGCACAGATGGTAACAAATAAATTCTAAGCAGGCAGACGCAAATGACGAACGTGTCAAGCGGGCAATAAGCAGATAAACACACAGTGTGTTGTAAGTAGTTGGGTAAAGGCCGTGGGAAAATGCGCAAGAATTTTTATTATATTGTTTGGCCTGGCACACGTTTAGGTTTTAATATACCGACTGCACTTCTTGTATTTTGTTTGTTAAAAGTAGGAGTGTGGTTTGGTATGGTATAACTACCCGCCCGAGGTTGAATTCCAAGACATTATCGGTGTCGGTAAATACAAAAGAATTATTTTTTTGATCTTTTTCTTATTGGATATCTATAAAAACACCTAGATGGGTTCTTTTTGACAACAGATACATATACAGAGCTTCGTATTGAGAAAAGTACATGAAAAATATTCAGTATTTCCTGAGGATTAAAATAGGAAAACAATATACAGGGTGGCCCATGTGAAATATCAAATTTCATTATTATTCCGGAAAAAGGAAAGATCTGACAATACCACCCTAATATCGGCCATACTTAAAACTCACTCTGTATAATTATTTTTTCAGATATCAGTGTGTTAGACAAATAAATTATAAAATAGTATCTAGTATACAAAGGTTAATTTTCTACACAAATCTTGAAATTACTTATCTCAGTAATAAACATAAAACCAATATTTTGTCTATTATGATGATTATTTTTAATTCTACAGACAGTAATATAAAATCTGACGGAGAAATTATTGTAAAATTACAAAAAATTTAGGTTAATAATATCTAATATTGACTGCCGTGGCGCGTACTGATAAAATCCGCGAAAAAACAGGTACCTACACTATAATACAAATTCAATTGAAACATCCTTCAACTTTGTTATTAATAATAATTTTGTTAAAACAAATTTAGCACGTCTCAAACGGATGGATTACTCCGTCTAGCCCTACTTTAACACGTGTAAACGATTACTGAACGATTTTTTGATAACCATTGGCATACTGATCGAGAAGTATAAATGTCACTTTTGACATTTCGTTCATTTCGAAGAAATTTAAATTATTTTATTCGAAATTCGAATATTTCAATACGATCGCGCAAAAAATGGTATAAGCATCTCGAACGTTAAGGGTAAAATACAACGTTTGCAAGTAGATTCCTCTCGTAAAATTGGACAAAATGATATGAGGATTAGGGGGTCTAGCACATTTACTTTTAAAAATACAGGGTGTTGAAATTTTGAAAACTTGAATATTTTAATTCGATAACTTCAAAATGGATGGATAAATTGATTTGACATTTGGCAGGTTGTTTTAAAATGTAAAAGTTTGATAGAAATGGAAATGGCAACATGAAGACGAAGTTTCGTTTAAGTGCGATATGGACAATCCACTCGAGTCAGACAACATATTTTTTCTACGACCCACTTAAGAAAAAATCTAGGAAATAAAAATTTCTATAAACTGTAATATAACTTCAAATTAAAAATTTAACAATTCAATTTTATGTTTCCACTAATTTTGTGGTAAACGAATGTCCAATTTGTATAATGCTACGGTTTCCTTTTTTAAATATACGATGCTGTTATAAGTAGATGTTGCCAGTCGGACTCCCTCATGAATGGTACCGTACCATTATCTATAATAATGAATATTCTGCTAAATATTTCAAACGACTACCTGTTGTCGTTATTAATATAAAGCAGAATAATTATTTAAAAATAAAATTAACAATTAAAAAAAAACTTCTTCACGGGGAATGGAACCCGGGTCTACCGCGTGAGAGTCTGGTTCGCTTACTACTCGACCACCGAGGAATATACAAATTGTTTATCTATAACGTCAGATGTATTACATAATTTTTGCTTAAAAGGAACTAAAGTTCCTACCGTGTGTCCCGCGACACGTTCTACCTTTTCTGACTCGTATCTGTATCCAGACATTTGTTTTTTTTTTCAAAAAATTTGACTCTAATCATGTTTTTGTCTCACAATAAATTTAACAAAAATTCCAAGATGCATCGAAAATAACAAACCGATTCCCCTTTGACACGAACCACTTTGTATTTTCCAAAAGATTACAAGACTAAATATGACTTTTGACTACCACGCAGTTAAAGTTATCACATATTATCACGAGTTGTGCTGATATTTTTCGTTTACATTGTTGACCGTTAATCGTCTGATGATAACAATGAACGAAATTAAATGTAACATTTTACGTAACTATAATAAATAAACGGAGCGCACGTGATGATAAGATACTTAATATTAATATTATCACTATTATTATTCGCGATTGGATCCATTCAGACCACGCCATATATTTCAAGTGACAATACTATGTTGAAAATTACAACAACCACTTTAGTCGAATCGTAAAAACCTGCTCCAGCTGCCGAAGAAAAGATAAAAGCCAAAAAAATAGAAGAAGAAAGTTTAGTCTGAATCCGAATTTAGGTATTTAGGTGTTAATCTAGTCAACAAGTGCCTTTTTGGCCAACTTTTTTCAGCAGTCTCCGAAAATTATGATCGAGGTGTCATTCGATTCGGGAGGGCATTTAGATGATTTTTGAAAAAAATGAAGTTCCGCAAACAAAAATTGCAAAAGTTATTAACAATTAACTAAAAAAAGGGGGTTTAGTTTTTTGCAAATATCTCAAAAACTAATAAAGATTTTTCAAATTAAAAAAATGATTTGAAAAGAGGAGGAAATTTCCTAAAAAAAACCCCAAAGAGTTGGCCAAAAAGGCACTTGTTGACTAGATTAAAACCTAAATACCTAAATTCGGATTCAGACTCAACTTTCTTCATCTATTTTTTTGGCTTTTATCTTTTCTTCGGCAGCTGGAGCAGGTTTTTACGACATTGATCAATGACTTCATTGATGGATTTCTTGTTAAGTTCACTGATAACTTTGTCTAGTTTTTTACCTTCGTAAGCAATTCCTACAGATCCAAGACCTGCATTATTTGGAGAAGTTTTTCTGTCCAAAAACGCCAACAAGTTCAGTAAGCAGTGTCCTCGAATCTATAGTAAGGTGACTATATTGTTATCGCCTATTTCATGAATTTGTCTAGATGCGATTACCTTTACTCCTGTAGTGATCCTTAACACACCTCAGGATAATACTGCCTGTTCAAGGCTAATAAAAATCCAAAAGAAGTGTGACATAACATTTACCTTTTTAGATCCATTTTTTTTCATCTTCAATGTGGAAAGTGCTTATTCATACTTCACGTTTTTATCATTTTGTAATTAAAAAAAAAACTCATTCAGGCTCTGTAATTATATGTTGTAAAATTTCTTCATACGCGTTTCCAATAAAAACATAATATAATGTATGAATATTATTATGTGTAGGTAGAACATACCATCACGATGTTACCTAATCCTACCTACACGCAAATTGAACCACACGAACTTCTGAAATACCTCTAGGATGTTATAATGTCAAAAAGGAGTTGAAGCAGATGGATACAGTGAAGATTTCGACGAGATAAATGTTTCATGTAATTTATACAAGTTAAACTAGGTATCTGCACATGCAATTATGATTATGAATTTCCATTTTACGAAATTGGAGAATATTAGAAGTTTACAAATATTAAAATCTGGTCTTTTTACAAAGATTTGGCATTTGCCATTTCTTTTTGATTTTTTTAGGCACTTGTCGTGGATATCAAACATATTTTAAGAGACTTCCCGAGTGTCCTTTGTAAGCGAATGAAAAAATTAACGTTAAGATCCTGTAAAATGATTTAAAAAAAATTGGTTACTTATAAGTAGGATATAATATTCGGGGTTGGTAAATTGCGCACAGCGGTCAGTTTATAGCCAGGTATACCCAAAATGTTTATTTTTTATAGGCAAATTGCGCACAAGCGACCCTAAAGAGGGTCGAGGTAAATGGCATACAACTTTCTACCGATTCCACGAATTTTAAGAATTTTAAGAGTGACCAGAGATTCAAATGATTATCCCCTAATGACTTTACGATAACAATTTGAGGCATAGGTACATAGATCAGTTTAGTTTTTGCATTTACACTTCGATCAACCGGGTTTGGGCCTGGGTTTTCTTGTTTTTTTTTTTAGTTTTCTATTTCTTATTTTCTGATATTTTTATGGACTAAAGATACAATTTGACCGCTGTGCGCAATTTACCTATACAGAGACTTAATCCCCTGGCTGCAACTACCTGACGAACCCTTCCCAAATTTGGGAATCTTCCTTCCTTCCTCCTCTGATTGTTGGCCTCTTGCTTTGCAGCATCCGGCCAATTTTGGGAATCTTCTTGACCACTGTGCGCAATTTACCTACGCCCATAATATTTTTTACGCTTCCTTTTCCGCACATTTAGCAGTACAAGCTGCATAATTTAAAAACAACTTTACTACATAATTTTCTGCAATGAGTGTGGGAACTTAAAAAACATCAGATAATGACACACGCGACCGTTAGAGTTAATAATCATTTTATTGAATCAAAACAAAGGTTTATTTAAAAAATATTGTATTATAAGAACAATATTTTCTATTGATTCCTTCAATCAATAAAATAATTAATTTTTGAAATACCCTGTCTCGTCACCGTTGTTATCTTGTCACCAGAATTTTTTTTTTTAATTAGAATTGTTTCTTTTTATCCAAAATATCCATATTTTACAGATTTACTCGACATTTGGCAACATCCAAAATAAAATATTATCTGTATCAAAGATTACCAGAATAAAAATATAAGATGTTTCACTCCATGGCGGTTTGATTCAGGTTGCTGTCCCAAACGGACGCCGCTCTCATAAATTATGTTTACGACTCGCTTTTGTTGTCAATAAAGAGACCGGTAGATACCAGAGAAGTTCGAAAAGCTTAGTTTATTTCAAGCTATACAGGGGTAATTAGAGAAATTAAATTTAAATTAATAGGATTCTTTATCACAAAGGTTTATCTTTAAATGTTAATTATTTCGAAAAATGTTCGGGTTATGAATTTGAAAAGGTGAGTAAAAAATAAACTTGAAGTTTTAAAATGAATCAATTCACAGTTTTTATCCAGCATCTTAGTAATTTTGTGATACTTATTGATAATCTAGCAGTCTATATAGAAAGGACAAGGAGTAATAAATCAGTCATTTAAGTAGATTTCATAGACGTACCAAAATATATTTTAAGAGGGTATACCGTAAGGTACATTTTGTATTGAACAACCCAGTTTTCTTAGAAACATTATCGGGAATATTATTTTAAAAAAAAGTGGGTACATTAAATCAGTACTTAGTATTAGTTCTTTGAGTAAAGTTGTATGAAGTTGTATGGTTTTCATAATATTGTAAACAGTTGGAATATATTTAAAACATTTGTTGAATGTTAATTGTGCAAGTACCAAACAATGTCGATAAGCCAAGGACTATCTAAACGACCAAAAACAGGTCCATTATCTTTAAATGAAAAAACTCTGATATTGAATTGTTATATATCATTGAAAAACAAGGATCCAAGTGCAAGTGTTGATGATATTGTGGAATTAACGGCTGCTATGTTGTGTGTTGCTAAATCAACAATTTATAGATTACTAAAAGAAAGCAAGAATGGAACTCTTCAACCCCCTAAAACTCCCTCAGGCCGAAAACCAATTGAGATCGATGAGTCATTAAAACAAAGACTAAGGCGTAAAGTCCATGGATTTTACTTACGAAAGGAAATTCCAACACTTGACAAAATTATGACATCAGTGCAAGAAGATACGGACTATTCAAAATTCTCCAGAATGACATTATGCAAACTTTTGAAAGATGTGGGTTTCAGATATACAAAACATAATAGAAAATCTCTCTTAATAGATAAACCGGAAATAGTTTTTTGGAGAAGAGACTATTTAAAAAGCATTCGACATGCCAGAGAACAAAATTTGAAAATCTTCTACTTAGACGAAACATGGATAAATGCTGGATATACAGTTTCCAGATCTTGGCAAGATGAAAACATTAAAAGCGGAAGGCAGGCATTCGTGGAAGGTTTGTCGTTAGGTTTGCAGCCACCATCTGGAAAAGGAAAAAGACTTATCATTGTCCATGTTGGAAGTTCTGAAGGTTTTGTTGATGGTGGATTTTTAACTTTTATTTCAAAACGCACGGGGGACTATCACGAAGATATGAATGGGGATGTCTTCGAGGAATGGTTTGTTCAAATGTTGGATCTGATTCCAAAAGGGGCTGTTATTGTTATGGACAACGCAAGATACCATTCACGGTTACGAGAAGCATTGCCCACAAGTCGTTGGCGTAAAGCAGAGCTTTTGGAGTGGCTTATTTCGAAAAATATTAAGTTTCCAAAAGATCCACTAAGGAAAGAATTTTACAGAATTGCAAAAATGAACCAGAATAAATACAAAACCTACATTGTAGAAGAAATGGCTTCTTCTCGTGGTATATCAGTTCTTCGACTTCCCCCTTATCATTGTGAACTTATCCCATAAAATTAATATGGGCTCAGGTAAAGGGGGAAGTTGGAAAAAAAAATACTACTTTTAAAATAAACGATGTTGTGAAATTGTTTGAGAGTGCTGTAAGTCATGTTAGTAAGGAAAATTGGACAAACTGTATCGAGCATGTTATCAAAGTAGAGGCAAATATGTGGAAAATTGACAATATTTGTGATGATTTAATCGACCCTATTATTATTAATGTCAACAACGATTCTTCCTCTTCCGAGTCGGATATAGAATAAAATGTAAGTAATAAATGTATTCCAATAATTATTTCTTTTCATTTTTTATTATATTATAATTTAAAACGTATTTTTTTCCCAAAATACACACCACTGCATTGCGTTATTGCTTATCTGCTAATCCTTTAACAATGAAGAAACCCTAAATTTTGCTACAACTGAAACAAATACGGGGTCGATCTACCTGGCATTTAGATTTACGGAAGAAATGTAATTCAAAGTAAGATATTTATCAAAAATTTCATGGTGCTCCCTGTAAAGGTTTTGCATACTTAATTAGGGTTTATTACTCCTCGTACTTTTTGTACATACATATCACAAATTCAATTAAATATACTCATTAGCCACCAGAATAATAGGGCCACTAAATCATAAATTTTGATCTTTAAATAACGCGTATTTTTTGGATTGATAAGGTTAAAACAGTAAAAAGAGAAGCAGCTGCAGGATACCTTTATTAAAAAAATTTAAAAATATTATAAAATATTAAGTTTGAAGTTTGGTTTA
Source organism: Galerucella tenella (assembly GCA_910591685.1). Taxonomy (NCBI): domain Eukaryota; kingdom Metazoa; phylum Arthropoda; class Insecta; order Coleoptera; family Chrysomelidae; genus Galerucella; species Galerucella tenella. The sequence goes on from CAJUYH010002542.1 coordinate 51,955, forward strand.
TGTGTTAAATTTAATCTATTGTCTTTCAAATCTTTCAATATACATTTGAGAGTAAAATATATACGGACTCTGGTATAGAGACTGGCATAATATTTGAAAGGAAATTGACTATACATGGATGATGAAAAGAAAATTTAGTAAATTCGTTCAAAAGGAACTGACCAATTCTTGCTTAATGTACTTGTTTACATAATATCCTTATTATAAAAATAAATCCGTAATTTTGTATTAATAAATATTACAAAATATTTAGTGTTTAAGCTTTGCTATTAAAGAGAAAAATATTAATATGACTTTTTGCTCATTTCAACAATTAATTACTAAATTTAAAAAATCTATACAACATAAATATAAAACACGAACAACCAATAAACACCGTTCTAAAATAACAGCGCTCGACGGGCGACGTCCCGTATAATATGCCAAATTAAATGCAAGTAAGGACGTAGCGACGTACTGTACCATCCAAGTCACCAGACAGTCACCAGCGGCATCGGTGCTTTACGCGATAAATTCGAACGAGTGACACATCTTATATTTTTATTCTGTAATCTTTGTCTGTATCTACACTTTTCCGTTATAATATGTCAAAAAAATTTCCGCTAAAATCGCCTCTAATGCACCCAAGAAACCAAAAAAAAAAATCGGTAATTCATCACTACATTCTATTAAATATTTTTAGTTTTAGTAATTGATCACGTTCTGGTATAACACGTGATGCAAGAAACATCAGATAAACATGCCTATTGACATGTAGTATGTGTCAGAAAGCATGTATAAAACGATCGTTATGATTTTAGTTCAGGTGAAGTATAATTATAACTAAATGAGTTTACACACGACACGCATGGAACAAAGCAGCAAAGATTACCAGAAATGTCGATAAAATTTATTAATTGTAATATTTTTTTTTTCTAAAATTCACATCTCGCTTAAGAGTTAAGAGTATGAAGTCCCTCATATTTCACCCTGTATGTCAATTTTTCCTAAATTGTAAAATCTCTCCAAAAAAAATAATAATAATTTTATGTTTCACCCTGTAATTGGAATTGATACATATTTCCATGACTTAAAAAATAACCACCCCAAAGGTCAGCAAACAAAGTCAAAAATTAGGGGACAAAAAATCAGAACAGTATGAAGAAATCATGAAAATTACGGAGCACGTTATAAGCACGAGCTGACAAACAGAGATAGAGGTAGTTTATACTGTAATGTAGAGGAAGAAACAATTATGCTTAACAGGTCTTCATAGATAGACGCATAGCCGTAGAAAGGGGATAGATGTTAAATTCAAATATTTATTCTCTGCACCGCAGTCTGAAAAATACTCAGATTATGATTTTATAAAAACGAAATTGAAATTCCTTTTTTATAATAATTATTCATGGCATTATCCTTTTTTTAAAGTTTCCTTGGCAACATCATTAACCCGAGAAACGCAAAGTCTAAATGTAATGACTTTAATTATTGATCTGACATGAGTACTTTGTTATGTCAAATAGAACAATAATTTGCATGTGAAACGTGTGTTGATGAAAACGAGTATAGGTCATCTGTGATTAGATAGTTAGCCGAACAAGCTGAAGGGAGGTTAATCCCCGAGAAATCCAAGGAAGCGTATCTGAGAAAAATTTACGAAATGGATGGTCACAACCAACCAGACGTTAATGCTTGCGTATATGAACAAAATGGTAGGTATCAATTTATTATTGAAAATAGCAATCATTTAACGAAGTTTCATTATAGTCAAGTCTTTACAAGTCGTCATTCACTCCAAACTGCAAACGATGCTGCGAATCAAACACGGGGTGAACATTGCTTCTTTTCATAAACCACATGCTTTTATGAAAAGCACAAACAAAGGACATGAGCCTAAAAAGTCTTGGGTGTTTACAGAAGAGGAACTACGCAAATTTTTCGTAACAGCACCTGACGATACCTTTTTTATTTTTGAAGGTTCGTACTGAATTGACAGTTTCCACAAAATTTTGACAGTATAATATTTTTTATTGTTACCAAGGTGACTTCTTTATAGGGCACATGTGCTTTAATCGGCCTTTTAAGCACGCCTTTGCGATTATGATGCAGGTATAATAAAAAACCTTGTAAATCTAATTCTATAGTGGCTACAGTACTGGTCCCAATATTTCTCACTTAGGAATCAGGTGGGGCAAGCGATGGACCTGGTGGAGACAGCCTGGGGGAAATTTGGAGTAATGTCAGTTGGTTTCCCTCAGAGCCAACGTTAGGATGTCTAAGGAAAATGTCATCAAGTTTTTGAATAGACTTCAACTACTAGAATGCTCTTGATCCCAGCTAGTAGCATTAGAAATAAAATAATGATGTTTTAAAAACCCTTGTAAATAAAAGTACGGCCGCCAATGTTACTGACATCAACTAACAGAGAAGAGAGAGACGACTCCTTGAAGCGAGATAGAAATAAAGCAGCTGCACGCGCTGGAACAGTCACAGGTGGCTGAAGTGTGGGAACACCATAGCCTTTGAGATTCCCACGATCAAAAGCGCACAGCACACAGGCCCGTTTAACTCACTCTACACACCTGGGTGAGCTATAAAAGGCGAGCCCCTTCCAGTTCGACATTCATTCACAATTCAACCGTCGAGCTGTTCAGTGCTACACTGTCTCTCTACGAGATTACATATTATATTATTTTGTGCGTTTAGTTTCACGTGTTTGTTTTTTTACGATGTCGTACACTACTGTCGAGGAATCGCAACCGATTTCGAGAACATACCAATACAGAAAAGTGATGAAGCCGATGTTGGAGAGAAAAAGAAGAGCCAGAATCAACCGTTGTTTGGATGAATTGAAGGAATTGATGGTAACCGCTTTGCAAAGTGAAGGTGAAAACGTTTCCAAATTGGAAAAAGCCGATATATTAGAATTAACTGTTAGTCATCTACATAAATTGAGAAAACAACAAAGATTATCGACGAATCCTGTTATTGACGCTGATAGATTTCGAGCTGGTTATACGCATTGTGCTAACGAAGTTTCAAGATGTCTAGCTTCAACTCCCGGTGTTGATATCCAGTTGGGTACTAAATTGATGACTCATCTTGGACACAGACTCAACGAAATGGATAAAGTTTCGCCGTTAGTTATTCAAGTGAGTTCACCTTATACTCCTCCTGGTTCTCCGAATTTAGAAAGTGAAGTGCCTCATCATTACATCATGCCTTTAACTCCTGCTTCTTCGAGTTCTTCGAGATGTAGTCCTTCGCCTAATCAACCTATCGATTGTTCTACGGCCGGGCTACTTAAAGTTGCGAAAAAAGAGGATGTTTGGAGGCCTTGGTGAAAGACTTTTTTTCCGTGTAAATATTGATGAAAATCTCACTTTTTTCAAAAAAAAAAAATTGCTCAATTGCTTTAAGTATAGTTTTAAGTTTCATATTAGGGAAAGATCTCTTCCAATTTTTTAAAGCTTTAAATGTTAAGGAAACTTTAGATTTTAAATGTTTTTTTTTATATATAAATATATTTGTGATATTCTTGTTGGTACCTGTGATTTTGAGAGCAATCTTAATCAAAAAAAAAATGTTATGACAAGTTTGATAGATTTTTTGTAATTTTTGTATTACGAGCGCCACTGTGATACAGTTTTGTATTTTTGATAGAAAATACTATGAAAATAAATATTATTTGTTACATTTACTTTTTTGTTTTTTCTTTCTTCTGTCTTTCAGGTGACTAATGAGTGAAAATATTTATCATTATGAATCTATTTCATTATAATATTAACCATTTAATAAGGTGAAAAATATTTAAAAAACAATAAATTAAGGAGTACATTTTTTAATTAAAAATTTTTTTTTTGTTTTTTGGGCGATTTATTTTCTTTTTGCAGGGCTAATAACCTAAAATGTCCTTAACGTGGCTGTAAATTTGGAAGCAAAAATAATGTACAGGGTCGGACTTTTTAAGAAAATTATACAGGGTGGGGCAATCTTCTGACATCGGAGAATTACATCGTTGTGGTGAGAGATATTATTTTGTGTGAGCTAATACAGTTTTTGAGGGCACATTTTGAAAATACTTTCGATTCTACAGGGTGTTCCAAAACCACGTAGTAGCACAAACTTACATTTTTTTTAAATGGAACGTACTATATTTTGTTAAAGAATCGAAAAGATCTCACAGAGAGCGTTACAAAAATATAGCACTCTAATATATTATAAGGGTGTTTTACAAAGATATGGCCAATTATTAGCCAAAAAGACCTCCTCTTTAAAATTCTGCAGAACAGTAAATTAAAATAAATCAACAGGTCTTTTTATTCAAATGTCATACAGACATCATTGGCTGTGCTCAGTTATAATTAATTTTTTCATCTGTGGCTTCTTTAATACAGGGTGAAACAAAACGCAAATCAAGCAATATCTCAAAATTTTTAAATGAAACCCTATAAGTCTTTTTACAATTTGTTAGTACAATTAATAAACTCTCAAACGATGTAGTAAACTTAGGGCATTAGTTAATGGAAAATCGTAGATATTTTATGATAATGGTCAAAAACATTTATTTTACATACACAAATTAAATGGTAATTAATTTTTACATGCAACATCTTGTGAATTTTAACATTTCTAAGGCATAAATTCTAATCGTAATTTTGGATGCATCTACAATATCTAATCAATGAAATAAAATGTTTGCTAATACCATAGGTACCTGGAATTACCAAAAATTTCATATTTATTCATGTTTCACTTTCAAGAATTGTTATTATAGGCTTGTTTGAGAAGGCGAAACATAATCAGGCCATATTTTTGATTATATCAAGTGGGCTACTATCAAAATAGTATCTACTAATAAATGTCAAAAAGATATTGCTGTATTCTTCGTTTGTGTTTAGGAAGTTGATTCAAACACAATAGTTAACCTGTGGTTCCAACAAGATGGAGCATCTGTATATCAGAAATTTTACCGACAGGTGGATAGGACGTGGTGGACCAATTTCGTGGCCTCCTCGATCTCCAGATCTCACACCGATGGATTTCTTTTTATGGGGATACATCAAGCAACTTGTGTATCAAACGTAACGCATTTTCCACTATAACTCCAGCTATGTTGGAAAGAGTAAGATCCTCGTTTTTGAAAAGAATTGTATGGAAGTAAATGATCGCCATTTTGAACACTTAGCATAAACTACTATACTTTTTATAGAATGTCAATGTTCATTTATGTAAATGTGAGTGTTCTTATAATGTTGGTTTTCATAATTGTTAGTTTTTCAAAAATAGAAAAAGTTGGAAAATAAATTACAAGAGTAGAAGTCAAAGATATTTTAGATGCATCCAAAATTACGATTAGAATTTATGCCTTAGAAATGTTAAAATTCACAAGATGTTGCATGTAAAAATTTAATACCATTTAATTTGTGTATGTAAAATACTTGTTTTTGACCATTATCATAAAATATCTACGATTTTCCATTAACTAATGCCCTAAGTTTACTACATCGTTTGAAAGTTTATTAATTGCACTAACAAATTGTAAAAAGACTTATAGGGTGATTCATTTAAAAATTTTGAGATATTGCTTGATTTACGTTTTGTTTCACCCTGTATTAAAGAAGCCACCGATGAAAAAAGTAATTAATACTGAGCACAGCCAATGATGTGTGTATGACATTCGAACACAAAGACCTGTTGATTTATTTTAATTTACTGTTCTGCAGAATTTTAAAGAGGAGGTCTTCTTGGCTAATAATTGGCCATATCTTTGTAAAACACCCTTATAATATATTGAGAGTGCTATATTTTTGTAACGCTCTCGGTGAGATCTTTTCGATTCTTGGACAAAATATAGTACGTTCCATTTAAAAAAATGTAAGTTTGTGCTGCTACGTGGTTTTGGAACACCCTGTAGAATCGAAAGTATTTTCAAAATGTGCTCTCAGTAACTGTATTAGCTCACACAAAACTATGAAGTTCTATCTCTCACCACAACAATGTAATCCTCCGATGTCAGAAGATTGCCCCACCCTGTATAAACTCCAATATACATGAATTTAAAATTAATACTATTTTTGTAAGACAGGGTCTTGAAAACAAAAACTTTTCTAAAAAAATATGATCGACAAATTAATTTGTAGCATTTGCCATACAGTTTGTCCCAGAATAGTTGAAATTTACAAAAAAAATTGAAGTAAATTCACTTTGAAGCCAATAAACATTCAAGAATCTATCGTGTGTACCTATAATACCTGTTGCGTGAGAGGCACACCCCTAAAATAATTTTTTGATAGGGGAAGATCCCTCGCCCTTAATCGTTCGTGAGAAGTCATTTATTCCATGAAAGTGCTCCTAACTATATGGTAAATAGAACCATTGTTCGACCCATATGCGGATTTTATTGAACATATGGTATGAAAATGATAAATATTAACTGTAGAATAGTTGAAAAAGGTTTATGGCAAAATAAAAGAGCTTTACTGATAGTTATTTTTTCATTCTTCAGCTTCAGAACCTTCTATTTCACTAAAAATAATTTTAATTAAGTAATTTCCAGTTATATCAATTTCTATTTAAAGTAAGAAGAACCATTACATGAGAGTTGCATACACTATTTTTTCTACGAAGAATTTTGATTTAAAAAAATATAAAAAAAATGTACTACCCGGAACTCGAACTCGGTATGTACAGATCGGAAACAACCTTATGCGTATACTTTATAGTATAGGAGTAGAAAAAAGTGGTAAAACTAATTAACTTTAATAAAATACTTGTATTTTTTGAATCACCTATCGTTTTTCTTATATGATTGTGCAAAATTTTGATAATTATTAGTTATGAAATATTAATAAAAAAAAAGAAGAATACTGGAACTATGAGATTGATGGAATTTGAACCGACGACTTCAGAATGCACACCAATGCACACACGTTCACATTGCACATACATACAAACATACAAAGCTAGTTTAGGAGATCAAGCAGAAAGGTTAGCTGTTTTTTCGAATCTAATTTAACAATTTGTCAAAAAACTTTTTACCTTTTTAGGTTAACTCAAATTTTACCAGCAGGGCGATCGTTTATATATCACGATACCAGAGAATTACCACATATTTTAAAACAAATTTTTTCTCCATCAGTTGTTAATAATTAAATTATTCTTTTAAATATACAGAGTGAGATTTTTAATTATTATCTCAATTGATTCATCTATATCTAAATTTCATATAATCCAAAAAGGAACAAGGAAATATTTTAAAAGTAAATTAAAACTAAAACACTTACATTTGTACTTCATGACGTAGGCTCCACCCCAATACCATTTGAACAGCACCATTCTTTCCATTATCCAGCACTTTTTAAAAGCCCTAAACCGAAATAATCGAACCATTTCCATATACCGACCGGCGGTTGCCACCACATTTACCACAGACCTTACAAGTATACATCACATAAATTTCCCTATGATACAGCCTCTAAGTCCACTACGTTAGAGCAACTTCGAGCCAGTACCTGTGTTTACCTTGTTTATTATAGAGTAACCCAACTATCTATAAAAACCGATTGCTTGTCTCATTTAAAATAGATTACATTTTAGAGTACTGTATAAAAATACACATCTCATGTTGTAATTTACTAAATTAAATACATACAATTCGGTCAGTATAGGGTAGATGAGCGTAACCCAACAGTCCTTATAGTCCGTGAAAATCTTACCATATTACCCAAACTCTTTTAAGTAAATACAAAGTTACGTATAGTCCAAGTAATCTGGGCACAAAAAGTGTCTTTAGTGAAATATTAAATTTTCTAAGCAAGTTAAGAGATTAAAAATATAAAAATAAATTTAAGTATAGTGATTGAGTTGAAAAAACTTCAAGTCTGTATACTCCAAGGAAAAATATGTGATCAGATATTCTATTTCAAACACACACATAAATTTGAAGATTTGTGTAACCACAAGAAACATTTTTCAGTTGTTAAAAAAGTATATTTATGATGCAACAGTATACACCATTATCTATTTCAATATAAAAAATTTGCAGAAGATGAAAATGTGAAGAATTGGAAACACCCAAAATAATAAATTGTTGTCACTTCTTGTGAGTTGTCTGGAAGTTCTCGTTGTATATACCTAGTGCGTTCTGGAAGTGTCTATGCCAAATAAATATATGCTAAACTAAATAAATGTTTTAAATTTGGAAAAGAAATTTCATGATCCTAAAAATAATTCCGAGCTAAAAAAATATTATAATTTTCTTTATATATTATTTGATTAATTTTTTTTTTATATTGAATAACAAGCTAGACTAACTAAATATTTTAAATCAGAAAATAAATTTATGATCTTAAGATATTGGTATTTTTAAGTAATTTTTTTTATTTTTGCTATTTAAATTTAAAAGTATTAAATTGTGTTAGATAATTGCCCTATATTGACTTCCAGAACGTTGCACCAGGAATCCTTTGTTCTTCTTTACCTAAATTTTAAAGTTGTCTTGAGCAATCGGTTTTCTGACAAAATTAATAATAATATGACTGAATAAATAAATGTTTTAAGCAAGGGAAAAAATTGGAGATAATTAAAATATTTCTTAATCTTAATTTTTGTGAGAATAGTGAGAAGTGTAGAGTACACTGTATTCAGTATGCTAGAACTAAATAAATGTTTTCAATTAAGGTAAAAATGTTACGTTTCTTGAAATATTTTCTTAAACAACTTTTATTTTATGTTATACAGTCAATAAATTTTGTTGGTGTTTTTTTATTACTATTACATTGATAGCTTTCTATTTAAATTAAAAAATATTGAATTATATTTACTACATTAATAATTAACCAATTTGCTCAAAGACGCTGAAAAAAATTCACCTGAGAAGCAATAAACAAACAAAATACACATAAAAATATCCTCTTGCTGGGGTGTTTCCAATATTTAATATATTTATGAAATTATTCAAAGTTAAACATTTCAAGCATACTCATTGAATAACAAAAATAGAAAATATAATTATTAAATCAAAAAATTAACTGTAGAAAATTTTTAAAATTGTTTTAAATCACTTTTTAAATTCTACTTTTGTTATTCGTCACAACAACCACCTACCTTTTGGCAAACCGCGTTTTAAAAGGACCGAGACGAGCGATTAAATCTGTAAAAAAAATAATAATATTTAATATTGTTTTATAGAAAAAATAATTCATAATCGATTAGAATTTCACCGAAATTGTTATGATCGACATCCTTTGTCGAAAAAATATAATAGCTATTTATGCCATCAGTTACGAAATGCCTAATTTTGTGAGGCTGTTACTTCATGTTAGTCGTCAGTTTGACATTTTGTAAAAGAGTCTAGACGGAAGGTTTTTAGCGAGATTGATATATTTTTAGTTTTATTTTTGAAAAATGAGTGATTCAGGTTCTGAAGAGCTACCAAGCGATATTGAAGAGGCAGCAGGTAACGCTCTATTATCAGTAATTCCCAAAAAGTCAAAGGCAGTTTATGATTTGGCATACGAAAAATTTGTTACGTGGTGTGGGGAAAAGAAAAGTAAACATGTGAATGAGAAAGTTTTACTTGCATATTTTGAGGGTAAGAAAGATCTAAAAGTTTCCACATTATGGACACTTTACTAAATGTTAAGGTCTGAACTATAAATCTGAAAAGGAATATTGATATTAAAAAATATACAAATTTGGTAGCATATATTAAAAGGCAAGCGGACGGGTACAGTGCTAAAAATTCAAAAGTTTTTATTAAAGACGATTTTGCCAAATTTTTAGTGGAAGCTGACGACAAAGAATACTTAATGGCTAAGGTTGCAATGATAATTGGAATGGCAGGAGCATGCAGAAAGGCAGAATTAACATTTCTTTCAGTTGAAAATGTTATAGACGAAGGAAGCATTTTCGTGTTGATATCCCACCTTCAAAAACAAAAGTTATACGGCAGTTTGCAATTACCACTGGAGACATTGAAAATACGAATCTTGTTGAAATATTAAGAAAATATATTAAGTTGCGTCCCCAGGTTCTTAAACACAACAGATTTTTTGTAAAATATGCGAATGGAAAATGTACCAGAAATCCTGTGGGGATTAACATATTTAGCAATCTGCCAAAAGTTATTGCACAATTTCTTGGTCTTTCAAATCCTATTCTATATACTGGCCACTGCTTCAGAAGAAGCTCTGCCACTTTCCTAGCAGACAGTGGCGCTGATATTTTGAAATTAAAGAGGCATGGAGGTTGGAAATCTACCTCTGTTGCGGAGGGATATGTTGAAAATTCCATGAATCATAAAAAACTTATAGCTCAAGAAATATTTGGTGACACATCTGATGCAATGTGCGCCGCTTCCCAAATAACAGCAAGTTCGAGCAATGAAAAAAATATGTCGTCGGGAATTAATTTGAATAATTGCAATAATTGTGTTATCAATATTTATAATAATTAATTAATTTATAATTTATGTTTTTAACTTGTATTATAACAGTTTAATAAATAGAATAATTCTTTTTGTCACTAATTTTGAAATACATTTTTCGTCACCAATTGCATAAAATTTTACTTTATGCAACTAGTTACAAAAAGTAAGACGTTTCATAATGTCAATCAGTTTTAAAAAGTGTCACTTTATATGTCAAAATTAGAAAAAATATTTTATATTTCAGTTGATGTAAATGAGATAAAAATCGACTTAAGCAAAGTTCATAACCCCATTAACCCCAGCAGCAGTATGAACCAGACAAACGAAAAAAGGGGACATTCATGGGAACGTGGTTTTGAACGTGTCGGGTCACGGAACACAATCGAAACGAAGCAAGGATGTGAAAAATGTATGGGAACGTGACTTACGCGCGCTCAACTCGAAACATTTGCCCATATGGTCGTAAATAAATGAGAAACGGGAGCTACTACCATGCAAAGAGGGTATTGTTAATTTCTTGTTGTAAAAAAAACGATATTAGTTACGTAAAGGATGTGTTTATGGTTTAATATCCTTAGTCGATTTGTAGGAGAGCGTTACAAAAATATAGCACTCTAATATATTATAAGGGTGTTTTACAAAGATATGGCCAATTATTAGCCAAAAAGACCTCCTCTTTAAAATTCTGCAGAACAGTAAATTAAAATAAATCAACAGGTCTTTGTGTTCAAATGTCATACACACATCATTGGCTGTGCTCAGTATTAATTACTTATTTCATCTGTGGCTTCTTTAATACAGGGTGAAACAAAACGCAAATCAAGCAATTTCTCAAAATTTTTAAAAGATTCACCCTATAAGTCTTTTTACAATTTGTTAGTACAATTAATAAAATTTCAAACGATGTAGTAAACTTAGGGCATTAGTTAATGGGAAATCGTAGATATTTTATGATAATGGTGAAAAACAAGTATTTTACGTACACAAATTAAATGGTATTAAATTTGTACATGCAACATCTTGTGAATTTTGACATTTCTAAGGCATAAATTCTAATCGTAATTTTGGATGAATCTAAAATATCTTCTACTGTCGTGGTACTTCTACTCGTACCATTAGAGGAAGGAAAGAAGGAATTATGTTGGAAGAAATATTTTTGTTTACTGTACATTTACTTCCATACAATTCTTTTCAAAAACGAGGATCTTACTCTTTCCAACATAGCTGGAGTTATTGTGGAAAATGCGTTACGTTTGATACACAAGTTGCTTAATGTATCCCCGTAAAAAGAAATCCATCGGTGACAGATCTGGAGATCGAGGAGGCCACGAAATTGGTCCACCACGTCCTATCCACCTGTCGGTAAAATTTCTGATATACAGATGCTCCATCTTGTTGGAACCACAAATTAACTATTGTGTTTGAATCAACTTCCTAAACACAAACGAAGAATACAGCAATACATTTAATAAGTAGATACTATTTTGATAGTAGCCCACTTGATATAATCAAAAATATGGCTTGATTATGTTTCGCCCATTCTCAAACAAGCCTATAATAACAATTCTTGAAAGTGAAACATGAATAAATATGAAATTTTTGGTAATTCCAGGTAGGTACCTACGGTATTAGCAAACATTTTATTTCATTGATTAGATATTGTAGATGCATCCAAAATTACGATTAAAATATATGCCATAGAAATTTTAAAATTTACGAGAGGTGAAAATTTAATACCATTTTATTTGTGTACGTAAAATACTTGTTTTTGACCATTATCATAAAATATCTACGATTTTCCACTAATGCCCTAAGTTTACTACATCGTTTGAAAGTTTATTAATTGTACTAACAAATTGTAAAAAGACTTATAGGGTGATTCATTTAAACATTTTGAGATATTGCTTGATTTGCTTTTCGTTTCACCCTGTATTAAAGAAGCCAACGATGAAAAAGGTAATTAATACTGAGCACAGCCAATGATGAGTGTATGACATTTGAACACAAAGACCTGTTGATTTATTTCAATTTACTGTTCTGCAGAGTGTTAAAGAGGAGGTCTTTTTTGCTAATAATTGGCCATATCTTTGTAAAACACCCTTATAATTTATAATATATTAGAGTGCTATATTATTGTAACGCTCTCGGTGAGATCTTTTCGATTCTTGAACAAAATATAGTACGTTCCATTAAAAAAAATGTAAGTTTGTGCTACTACGTGGTTTTGGAACACCCTGTAGAATCGAAAGTATTTTCAAAATGTGCCCTCAGTAACTGTATTAGCTCACGCAAAACTATGAAGTTCTATCTCTCACCACAACAATGTAATCCTCCGGTCAGAAGATTGCCCCACCCTGTATATGCTAAAAGGAATAGATTTTTGCGTTTTTTCACGTCAGTATTTATGATATTTTGTATACGAGAGCACCCAAAAGTGAGAAATACGTAAATTAGAAAAAAACAAATGTTCAAACCAATCGAAAAATTCTAAATCATTGATTGTAATTTATTAAAATATTTTCCAAATTTTTCAAACAAATTTTTTTCTATTTGACACACAGTTTTGTATAATAATTGTACATAAGTATATAAGCGCGCACGTCACGTTCCTATACACAATCACCCAATTATACCCACCATAGACCCATTACATTCCGACCATATGGACATATAATCACCCGACCGTCCTTTCAGCTATTCAAAATAGACTCAGATCAACTCTCAGTCACCCTATTTCCCACGATCCGATGGAACCGCCCCTAAACACCACCTGGGTTCCCCTTCTATAAAAAGGACCGCTACGCCCATTCAAAAACCATTCCAAGTCGAACCTCGACCGAAGTAGCACGTCGTTGTTAGTGTCTCGTTTTTTAAAAAAAAGTTTTACGTATTTTATTAAGTTTGTGAAGATGGCAAATCCCGCTCTTTTGTGTCAAGAAAATCAACCGATTTCTCGCACTTTACAGTACCGTAAAGTGATGAAACCGATGTTGGAGAGAAAAAGACGAGCTAGAATCAATCGTTGTTTGGACGAACTCAAAGATTTGATGGTCTCAGCTCTAGCTACTGACGGTGAAAACGTTTCAAAACTAGAAAAAGCCGATATCTTAGAACTGACAGTATCGCATTTGAGAAAACTGAAAAATCAACAAAAACTCTCCGCAAACCCAATCGTAGAAGCTGACAGATTCCGTTGCGGATACACCACTTGTGCTAAGGAAGTTTCTAGATGTTTAGCTTCGATCCCAGGCGTAGATATCCATCTTGGTACAACTTTGATGACGCACTTGGGTCAAAATTTAAAAGGAATGGACAATTTGGAATTACCTACCGATTATAATACACCACCAGCTTCGCCAATTTACGAAGAAAGTATCCATTATTCATCGCCTCCTTCGCCATCATCCTCGAGAAGCACATCTAGCCCTATTTATTCTGAAAATAATCCTGTTTGGAGACCTTGGTGAATCGTAAAAGTTTTTTTTTGTAAATTTTTTGCTCACTTTTGAAAGCTTTAATTAGATATTGTAAGTATTTGTTAAAATTTGTCTGTGATAATAGTAAAGATAGGGCTGAATGTCTTCCATTGATTATGTATTTTTGTATTTTAATTGTAATAGTTTATGTTTTTTGATCTATTTTAGTTTTGAAAAAATAATAAATAGTATTAAAAAAATATTCACATGTGTTTTGCTACTCTTAATTTGACAGATTGTGCTGCAATTGCAACGTAATATTTAAATTGTTTACTTATCAATTTTCACACTACCTATTAGATTTGTTGGACTTTTTGTACCATTTACATGACATAAGACCATCAATAGTAAAAACATAGTTATTAAATAGGTATACCTATTTATAACGATACAATAACAACGAAAGTGATTCAACAATATGGAAACACACAAATTGAAATTTAGAATAACATTTAAGTCAAGAGTCCTTTGTAGGAACCGACTTTTGACAGTAATTAACCGGACATGGCCGAATGCACAAAATATCAGACAGATTAATAAAATGCCTTTAAAACTGGTAATTGTTAGTGTTATTTCAAACTCAATAAATTAAGAATAATTCAAAATCTTTATAGACACAAATTACAATTATTTTAACAAAATTATTATCAAAAAAGTAATTCTTACCTAAGTACCTGTTGTGCAATCTATCTAATACCTAGTTTCTTCACTTAAACACTTTGATTTTTAATTGTTGAATAGTATACCGACATTTTACAATTATTCACGTCAAAATAAACAACAGTATAATTAATAAACGACACTATTAATTATGAAAAATCGGATTAAATAAGTTACACCACCACGCGTCTGTACTTGTTCTTTCTAATTCTGCGTATTATGGAAAAACTGTACTTTCGTAGACGCTTCCTAAATATGCGAAATATTTTTCGTAGTAGGCCGTTTCAATCAGGTGTATGTAGATTGATGTATATTTTCAAATTGTGGTTTCTTCTTTTTTTGTCTCACACGAATGAAATGGGATGGATTTGAGTAGCGCTCTGTGTTGTAGGACGTTTATTTAATTTATAGAAAAAAATGCATAAAAATATAGTTCGCAATGAGTCGCATATATTTTTGAAATCTGAAAAGAATACATTGTCATTTGAAAAGAATTGATAAATGTTAAATTAGGTACTACAAGAAAAATATTATTAGAAAGGTGTGGTACTTTTCGGTTAAATTGTATTGAAAATAGTACAAGACTGTTCAATTATTAATGGTCTTTATTTCACCTTTGATCGTTGTCAATTGCTACAGAATAATGAAAATATTAAAATTATATTTCTGAACCCTTTAGCATAGACAACCCACTATACAACTATGTATATAAGCTGTTGTTTAAAAATTTTCATAATTACCAAATAACGACTGTTAATTTAAACAAAGAAGTTCGCTTTATATTATTATTTTTTAAAAAAGAGCTATATTCCACCTATGTTAGTATTAAACAAACTTTTCGATACTTTTATATAGACAACACAATATACAACTAGGTAAGGACCATAGATATCACGTACATACAAACAGCATACTTCATGTTTGTTATTTGACAAATGACACCAAACTTAACCAAAAAAGTTTGCTTTATTTTAATATTTCATATTGTAATATTCTAGTTTCTAAAGTTTTAAAAATCCAAGTAGTAATCCTCAGCAACCATGGCTGGTCAAGGGTTTCTACTAAAAACTGTGAATTTAATGAATGGATGGCTTTTATCAGCTAATAGGTAAACAAATATCTGATTTTTGTTTCGTTGTATTTGTGTGGTTATTTATACTTACCTGAAACTTTAGTAGACGCATTTCCTTATATAGATTAATTTTTTAATTTATTTCAGAGTCTGTTTAGTAGCTCATCAAACCCCGGTGGTACGAACAATAAAAGTAGATACTAAAGATAGGTTAAAATCTTTGAAAATACCAGATAAACCAAAAAAACCATTAAGTGCTTATATGCAATATATGGTTGAAACAAGAAATATTTTATTGAAAGAAAATCCAAGTATAAGACCTGTAGATGTAGTTAAAACAGTTGCACAACAATGGAAGACAGTAACGGAAGATCAGAAAACAAAGTATCAGGAAAAATTTAAAAAAGAACAAGAAGTCTATGATACGGAAATATTAAAATACAATATAAGTTTAACCGAAGAACAAAGAGAAGCATTACATGCAGCAAGTTTAGAAAAGAAGAAGGAAAAGAAAAAAAGAAAACTCACAAAGGTATGTAATCAATATTTATTCACCCAATTATTTTATTATAAAATATTTTAATTCGCTAGTTATTAAAAGAAACTCACAAGCCAAAGAGACCTCCAGGTCCTTATCTATTATACCTCAAAGAACTTAGTCAGACCAAAAATATTCCTCAAAATATCCTAATGAAGAGTGTAAAAGACGAGTGGGCAAAAGTACCCGAAGCTGAAAAACAGAGGTATAAGGATGAATACACAAAGGAATTGGTGAAATTTGAAGTCAATTTGAAAAATTGGGAGAAAAAAATGCTAGCTGAAGGTCACCCAGAGCTAGTTAGAGCTAAAAATAAAGTACCTGAAAAGTCTTCTCGAGTAAGTTATTTAATTTAGGCTTTTAATAGTTTTTATTGTACTTTTTTTACAGATTTTAGATTTGAAACAAAGTAAATTGAAGAAAGAATAGGAATTCGAGTGTCTTCGCTCAGATTCATCCGCCACTGCGGGTGAAGACACATCGTTTCACATTGAAACTAAAAAGAATCTATCGAGTCTAAATGACTCGCATATAAGTGATACAATTTTTGAAAAACAATCAGTTAACGATTCAAGTTCAGTTTCACAAAATTTAGTGGCGGAAGACGA
>CAJUYH010002543.1:0-39338 GCA_910591685.1 Galerucella tenella
AGACTGGCCTCTCTAACATTTAAAGACTGGCCTCTATATAATTCAGAGAGCCTCTCTAACTAACACCTCTGGAATTCAAAGGCTAGACTCTATCGAATTCAAAGACTAGCCCCTCCAGAATTCCAAGACCAACCTCTTTAGAATTCAGAGACCAGCCTCTCTAACATTCAAAGACTAGCCACTCCATAATTCAGGGAGTAGCCTCTTCAGAATTCAATGACTCTCCTCTCTGGAATTCAAAGACTAGCCCCTCCAGAATCGAGAGACAATCCAGTTCAGAATTAAAAGTCCAGCTCCTCCAAAATTCATAGACTGGCCACTCCATAATTCAGGGAGTAGCCTCTTCAGACTTTTCTATACAGAATTCAAAGACTTTGAATAATCCATAGGGTGAGTAAGTGTGATAATGATAGTTTTAGTTTGCCAGGTACTTTTATGGATAAAACACCAACGAATTTTTTCACAATGAGTTAAAAAAACGGAGCCCAAAGCAATCCTCTTACAAAAATAGAAACGAAGACTTGGAAATGTATTTTATTCTCTCTCTTTTCGATGCTAATTTGTTTCGTTACAAAAAAGGGTGGAAAAAAGTAGATTAACCGAATGGTTTGCGGTTATAAACGTCATTTTTAAATATCCACTGGTGCTATTAACAACTTTTTAAATTGCACCCCTATATAGAACTATAGAAATATTAGACATGGTTGAAAAAGTTAATTTGTTCACAAATGCGTTTGAAAATAATTCAAAATAATTTAAAATCGATGTTAAATACGTCACTTGCTTCCTTTACAGTTTCAGCATCATGGTTGAGCTAATTACTTGCTGGGAGACACTAATTAAGTTATTAAATTAACAGTCCTCACTGGTTTCTGTTCACCCCAAATAGACAAACACGACAACATGGTTAATTTGACTGTAAATATATACACAAAGGAAGATTCAAATATGAAATTTTATGTGCTTCCATCCGTTAATGAATTATCATTGGTTTGTACAAATTTCTCTAAAGCTAACGAGCAATGCGGTAAAGTGGTGGGTAGCTCTCTTGGATTGCATTCGGAAGTATCGAAAGTTAAATCCAAGGAGTTTTTTCAGATGTTTCCTTCTCCTCAACTCAAAAATCTTCATCCCTTCCAATGTTGGCTGCAGAGGCTTTGGCTAGCCTATAGCGGCCTTTTTTCTCTAAAGCAGATATAGTTAATTTCATTCAGATCTAACCTGAATTATATTCTAATGTTTCCGACCTAATTTGTTGTTGCAAACTTCACTTTTGTGGTGTCAAACATGCCCTGTCTATTTTAAAACGTGTTAATGAATGTTTCGTAACAAGTAGATGTCTTGTGTAATGTGATTTGTCTGGTTGTTTTAATCTGTATGCTCGGGAGTGGTAGTCGAAATGTGTATATGAAAGAATACCAATGTTGTATAGAGCTCTATTTATGTAGCTTCGAAAAAATTGTGTCATATGAACTTGTAATTAAATAAATGCGGCGTTTTGTGACGCTACCATTTATTTTAGTCTTCACTCGGGCACATATCATAAAGAGAACAGATACGAATCCCGGTAAAACATCAAACGATTTTCAGCTCCGTCGTCAATGACCTTGGACCTTTAACTCGGTATGGCCGCGATGTTGCCAGTTTAAAATATTTTCTGAATTTCTTACCAAATTGCACTGACAATAACAATTTCTAGTGCCGGATCTAGTTTTTTTGGAAGTTTCCACTAAATCTTTAGAACTGCGCCATGAATTAAAACAATAATCATAATCGAATATATATTTATGTATTTATTAAATACCTATATGTAAATTCTTATGATTTGTTATAAATAGTCATTACTCTTGGGAGATTAATTAATAAATACAGTTTTATATAACACAAATAATTACAAAAATCAATCAAATTTAAAAGTACAAATAATTGTTAATTTATTTATTATCAAAGGAAATACAATATACACCTATGCGTGGGAGAATTTTGATAATAATTTGTAGCACCAAAGTTAATATCAAAAACTTTTAAATTTCTTTTATCATAAGCCGGGATATTAAATTATATACTCTCATCCCTTGGAAATCCAAAGAAGTTTATTTTTCTTTCCGAATAAAATTTATTTGGACAGTCTCTGTATGAACAATACATTCCGCAGTGATGTTTATTCATTTTATAAGAATAATAATCTATAACACTATATTATTATAGTTAATAATATTACCACAACGTACAATCGATTAGTCAAAAAACACAATTAATATCGCCGATTGAACACCTTCAAACAATGAAGCAAACAAAAATGGCGTTATGAATTTTGAGCACAGATTACAACTGATTTTGAGCATGTTTTGTCGTTTTGATTATGTTAGGTTAGGTTAGCCGTCACCGTTATTGTGCATGGTTGCCAAGGATTTGGTTTGTGAAAAAAAAGTATATATTTATGGTATGATTTTTGTACATTATAATCTTTTTAATTATATAATTCTTTTAATGTTAATAAAATTGATTTAAAACAAGTAATTATCGAATATTTGTATCTGTATAACTATCACACTTAAAAAAATGCTTATAAAATATTTGACCTATGATCGTAAATTGAAGGAAATATTATGCAAATTGACAACTCTGTTGACAAATTTCGCGAAGCAGCTCGAACGGAGACGACATAAGACGATGGTCATTTAAATGGGTATGTCCACACATTTCTCTCACTTTTTACTGTTCTCTGTCAAGCTTGTGACTCGGGGCGGAATTAGCATAGTGGGAAATCACGATTTCAATATACTAGAAACTAATTTATTATACAATTTTCCACTGTTCTTTTTCTTTGTTTGTTGTATTTAAATTAATAAAATGGCTTACTTAGAATCCTTAATATTTTGAATTCACGTTGGAAAGTTGTATTATTTTCTTGAAACTTAATATAATTCAGAGAAGTTTTTGAAGAATGTTCAAGAAATTTCTTCTACCTTTTAATCCAGAGAGTAAATAAACAGTAATTCTAATTTAATATCTCAGTATACTCATTATTTTCTTAATTGCCGAGGCTGTTATATATTTTCGATTTACAAAGAGTAAGTATCGGAAAATTGGTAATTTTATACATTTATTAAGCAAAATTCATTAAATAGGATGAAAATGAATTTGAACATTATTTTATAAAAATCACTGTAAATTGAGGAGTGTAGATTATAAACAGGACGACGAAACACTTCAGAACATCCTTTGTAACTTCACCGCTTCAGAAAAAAAGTAAAATTAACCCTGTGAAGAGGCTGTGAACTCATTAAAAGTTGCGAATCCGGCAAAATTGAACTTACGACGTTTTGAAAATTTTCCGGAAACTTTGATAGGTAGAAATTATAAAATATCAACATATTGAAGTTAAGGCGGATATTCTTGAACTTGCACTCTGGTCTTGTCTTGCATTCTTGGTCTTGCAACATCACAGGACCAAGACAAATACAGATTTTGCACATCACTTATCAGATATTATAAAATACAAAAAGTCCTTTAGCCCTCGTAGTACATAAATCCTTACAATGGCATAGAAAAGCCGTCGGCCTTATTTTGTATTCCGGAATTCCGTGTAAGGGGAAATACCGACAAAGTCACATTGTTACTGGTGAACATAGTATTTCTTAAGGATAAAATATTTATCTCCAGAGATTTTGTTGCTAAGGCGAACCGTGTGTGTGAAGAATAAGTATTTTGTACATTGTGCCCACGGTATGAGTCCATAGGGATAGTTTGTTATTGTAATTTTTGGTTTTACTGTTATTTCCTTTTGTTTTTTATGTAAGGTGTACTTTTTTATTAATTTTCCAGCTTCTAGCTTCGAGGAATTTCCACAAAAATCATTAGTGGACAGCATTATTCATTTCAAAGCGCCATTTTAAATCAATCAATCAATATAACTAGTATTTAAGGACTTAAATAGTACTACACTAAACTGGAGAGCATCATGCACTTCGAGTTAGCAAAGTACCAAAGAGCTCTGTATGTCGATCTTGGTATGTAAATAAGCAGTTTGGAAGCTTATAGCGTGAGTGAAAAAATAATTTCTATCTTGAAAATTTCTTAAAATTTATCTTTTAAAGTTCCCTCAGTGATAAATAAGTATTGTTTTTGGTTTATTAAACATATTCATCGTGAATCAAGAGGTCAAAACCCAAACAACTTATGTAATAAAAGTATAAATAGTTCTTCGTGAGTTTTTTCAAATTTAGATTACTGCTAACTATCACTTCTACATAATTTTTAGTTAATATTAACAATCTGTTGTTGATAGAAGGCAGTTTAAAAAAATGTATGGTTGTTAGCTACTTAAAAATTATACAATTAAAAAGATTATAATGTATAAAAATGATACCATAAATATATACTTTTTTCGCAAACCATATCCTTGGCAACCATGCACAATAACGGTGACGGCTAACCTAACCTAATCAAAATGTCAAAACATGCTCAAAATCACTTGTAATCTGTGCTCAGAATTCATAACGCCATTTTTGTTTGTTTCATTGTTTGAAGGTGTTCAATCGGCGATATTAATTGTGTTATTTGACTAATCGATTGTGCGTTGTGGTAATATTAACTATAAAAATATAGTGGTATAGACTATTATTCTTATAAAATGAATAAACATCACGGCGGGGTGTATTGTTCATACAGAGACTGTCCAAATAAATTTTATTCGGAAAGAAAAATTATTTTCTTTCGATTTCCAAAGGATGAGTGTAGGTATATAATGTAATATCCCGGCCTATGATATAAGAAATTTTAAAGTTTTCGTTATTAACTTTGGTGCTACAAATTATTATCAAAATGTCTCCCTTGCATAGGTGTATATTTTATTCCCTTTGATAATAAATAAATTAAGAATTATTTGTACTTTAAAATTTGGTTGATTTTTGTGATTATTTGTGTTATCTAGAAATGTATTTATTAATTAATCTCTCAAGAGTAATGACTATTTATAACAAATCATAGGAATGTACAAATAGGTATTTAATAAATACATAAATATATATTCGATTATGATTATTGTTTTAATTCATGGCGCAGTTTTAAGGATTTAGTGGAAACTTCCAAAAAAAACTAGATCCGGCACTAGAAATTGTTATTGTTCCCGAGTCAACAGTGCAATTTGGTAAGAAATTAAGAAAATATTTTGAACTGGCAACATCGCGGCCATACCGAGTTAAAGGTCCAAGGTCATTGACGACGGAGCTGAAAATAGTTTGATGATTTACCGGGATTCGTATCTGTTCTCTTTATAATCTGTGCAGGTACTTAATTGGGGAGAGTATTGTCAAAATTATTCAATTACAGCAGTGGAATTTAATTTAATTCGATTCCAATATTCTCATGTTACATAAATTAGCAGCATGTAATTCAATAATATAGATAATATTTCCAGTTCCTATAAACCAATATAATTTTGAGGAAAAAATTAATAAAATTAAACAAATAGCCACATCTAACGATTATCCATTGCAGGTAATTAATTGATTAATTGATAAAAAAGAGGAGAAAGTGGCATTACAACTAATAATTTCCGAAATAACTGAAGATATACACAATTCTAATAATATCTAGAGCTACAAATAAAACAATTTCTTTTAAAACAGAAGTAAAAATTTGCAAAAGAAAAAATATCCCCATAAAAAGTCTGGCATATATATTAACTTAAATTTCCGGAATGGAATTATGTCAAAGCAATCAAAATTTTGAAATTAGACACAATGGACTCCTATGAGCATACAGATTAAAGTCAAACGTGGTAAGAAACAAATACTAGATTATCTTGAAGAATTATACCTAAATTAGAACACTTAAGACACTCACAAGGTGTATTCAGATAACTCCGTTTATCCATTTAAAACTTGGATTAAAAGATGGAAAAGTGTTGATTTCCAACGAGCTTTTTATTCTAATATTAATTATACCAGTGTTAATAAAAACAGTCAACGTGAATGAAAACTTATCACTCAATCGATTTTTATGTTTTTTCGTAACATAAATGTCGATAGATGTGACAGGTCATGTGTTTTTTGCACTTTGTAGATTAAAATTGCCATTTCATTCCCCCATTTCAGGGACCGAAGTGTCAGTTGTAGTCTCCTGGTAATAAAAATACGGTTCATTCCTCGAAAAAAATGTTATCCCTCCGATACCAATGAAAAAAAAGAGAAAACGATTTTATGATCATATTAAATCATTAAAATTAGTAGCAACTCTTTTTTAATTCCTATGGTTTATATCTTTCTCTTTTCTGTACCTACTTTGAAGATTTCCATTATTATTTATGGATAGACTAGAAGACACTCATATAGGATATAGCTACAAATAAACATTCAAAATTATGGATTCCACAGAACATTGATATTTTTTTTCCTTTTGGGAGCCGTTCTCGTGACGGGAGCACAACAGACTGTTCCCATAAGCTTCAGGCGGCACATTGGCCTCTCCGAAGATCTGTCTCCTGGAGTCCAATGTCTCACAGTCAGGCAAAATATGGATAACGGCTTCAGTCTCCATGCCACAAAGTCTGTAGCTGAAATCCTCATTACAGCTCCATTTTATGCAGGTGATCTTTTACCGTGGCCTGATAACTTGTAATAATTTTTAGCTTCTTCCTACTGATATTCAGTAGTTCTTCAGCTCGTTTAACACCTATGAATTAAGCTCTTACTGTGTACCTTCTTTGGAGTGTTCCTCCGCTGTTGTCTATGTTGGCTTTGTACCCATTTTTGTATTTGTCCTTGGTTCCAAGGACTGGTTCTGGTCGAATATATGTCGTTGGACAGAAATATCGTTATATCTGTCCTGGCACCCACACTAAGATTACTTGAGATTATGTGTCAGTTCATTTAGTTCTTTCTGGCATTCTTCTACCAGTTTGGATGTTACCTTGCTACTATTTATAGCTGGAAAGGCTTGGCTGTTAATATGTTCATGTTATGAGTGTCAGTCCTATGTTTATTATTTTGACACATTCTAGGATTGCATAAATCTCCGCTTGAAATACAGAGGGATATTGCTATACGTAATTCTAGTATTAACCCATTTTTTTAATAATGATAGCGTATTGAAGTGGAATTATCAGTTGTCAAAATCATTTAAATAATATTGTTCGGAATATATTTCGAGCGACAACAACATCAAATATTCCAGAAATTTGAGTTGCAATATTCATGGAATATGATAGGTATTCTCATCTTAAATCCTGAATATATCTAGCCTGCGTGCTACTGTCAAACATGAATGCCAATTATGTATATGTCGTAGTTAGCCACTGCTATTTGCAAGATATGTTACTAATTCGTGAAATTATATTCATAGTTATTGAGAAAACGTAGTAGGAGAGACTGGGGATTGTTGAGTACAGGGGGTCTATTCTGTAACATGTGAGAGTGAGAGAGTGCTCGTGCACGACAACTCATCGATATGAGTACTCTCTCACTCATCACTCACATTGACTAAAAACCCTATTCACGATTATTCGACTCGACTACATTTTGTCCAGCGTTGCCAAGTGGCAACTAGCAAATTCGTTCTTGAATTTGAAAAGTGTTTTATAAATTTTGTTTTCAATAGATTTGGTAGGATCATTTGGTAGCTTAGTATAAGGGCCGTTTATTAATAAATCCATTACTTTTGAATCATAATCAACTTTGTTCATGATAACAGTAGAATTGCCCTTATCAGCCGGTAAAATAATTATAGAATCATCTTCTTTTAGATTTTTAATTGATTTTTGTTCTGCTTTTGTAGTATTGTTTTTTAAATGAATAGATTTTTCTAATATGACTTTACATCGTACCCTATATTCTTCTCTTTCGTGTTCAGGGGTGTGATTTTCGAGTTCACACGAATATTATGCGTATACGGTTATTTTCACATGAAGTGTTTCGTATACGGTCCTAAATGTGTATTTTTCAACACCATTCGAATAAACGTTCGTACACGAAGAATTTAGCAGCCGACAACACCGCATAATCGTATGGTCTTGTCAGTTGTGACATTTGAGAAGCAAAGAATATACGTTATCTATGCAGTTCTAATAGTTCTATGCAAAGAATATACCAACTACTGTATTAAGTGTAGTGAGCTTTTGATATTATTTATTTAGCATTTTTCCTTTATTATTGTTTGTTGTTAAAAAATGGGATATTCAAGTTCCAGTGCTGCTCTTAATAAAAAATGTGACAATATTTCTGAATATTCCTCAAAAGGTTCAATAAATAGGTTAAAGATCCTAGGAGGTCTATCTGCCAACTCTTCCGCTTCTTGTATAGCGTTAATGAAGTTTAAATGAATTAAATCATCAAAAACTGCCATATTATAACTGATTATAGGGTCAATTCTATAAGAAGTGGTTAAAAATTAACGGTACGCCGTTATATTTGACAAAGCTTCCGCTATTATAAATGTTTTAATCTATACCCGGTCAAGATTATAATTCGAATTTCAACATTTATGGTATCCAATAAAGAGTTATCCGTTAATACTTTAAAGCTTGATATGCATACAGACTTGCAAAAATGGGTTTGCAGATTGTCTTATTTTTAACTGTGCGTTAAAATTTAACATTTGCTTATAGAGTTGCTCCTTATATCATTTATTATTCAAATTAATGACATACCAAACACAAATATTTTCAATCTAGGTTATGTAAATTTACACTTTCCGTACACGAACACATTTATTCGAATGGAATGAACCCACTCGAAACAAGCCATACGAAAGTGTTCGTATACGATTACCGCTTGAGCATGTCGAAAATTAGGTTATTTAAATTTCATACGAAAATGGCCATTTTTCGTATACGATTTACTCCCGAATGGTTTCGAAAATCGCACCCCAGGTAATTCGTTACTTACTTGTTCTATTGAACTTATTATGTCTAATTTCGGTATTGCTTTTGGAGTCAAAGCAAAATTTAAACCTTTTGAAAGAACTAATACGTCTGAAGAATTTAAAGTTTTGTTTGATAAATTAATGATTGTATTTGGTACATTGTTTTGTTGATAATTATTCAGTTCTTTTTGGATTTTTTGTTCAAATAATATTTTAAACTTTCGGATTTGAATTTGTTTTTGTTTTTCATAGGTTGTAGTATATATTATATTTATATTTGATATTATTTTTTATCCAGGTTTTCTAATGATTTATAATTTGAATAGTTGTTAATCGATACACATTTCAATACACAAAATCACAAAACTGAGTATACATGTTTCAAAAACTTAAATATTCATACACAAAAAAACTATCAAGAAACGCGTTTTATTAACAACATTTCCAATATAAGCGAAAAAAACGCGCTATCCCAATAAAAACCGTTCCTGGAACGTGCACTTCACTGGATTCCATTTCTAGTAGACTATCATATCGTTGGAATGTCATAAAATGAGGTATTTCATTTCACATTTTGCCACAGATATGATCTACTATGAATGGTCCTTAATAAAAATTTGATAACAAAATTTTGCAGTCTTAAACTTCAAAATAATTTTTTGATTGTCTAGTTGTCAAATTTTTTCTGTTGTGTTAGTTAGGGATAAAAATTAATTTCTACTTATTTTTTATTGACAACGGTAGCTGGAACGCTACCGAAACGTTGAAATAAAGAATTTAAAAATATTGTGGTTTAATTTCCCAAGAAATTAAAAAAAGAATGAATAATATACCACAAGGAACATACAGAAGATATTACAATCCTCATTTATCTATCTAATTCTATGACCAAAGACAATGTGCGCAAGTCCAGTCTCTCGAAATCTAACAACTCTCTTGGATTTACCGAGTAGAGTACTCTTATAGGAGTGTATAAGCATTCTATCACCTTTCCTGGACAGGAATTTTATAATTTTTGGAGAGTGACATGCGCAGTAAAGCTAAAATGTGAGAGAGAGGTCCTACACGACTACTCACACAAGTTAGTGAATAGACCCCCAGGAGTTGGTTGGCACACTGTCATTATTTCTATATCTTGCCGCTAGAGAACGACTTTACACCGTATGTTAGTCGCCTTAAGGTCGTGATTCTCTCTGTATAATATATCAAATGTCATTCTTGTTTAATCTATGCGAAAAATGGACCCAGATGTAGGGCTGAACTTAATTAAGTCCTACGATAGTGAACTATTGACTGGCTCTGCCAAATTTATGGACGCTGAGAAATGAACACTCTATCAATCTTTCGTTTTCCGTTGAGGTTGTACCAAGTATCCAAGGGAGTCTGTCTGAATTATTAGGTAATTTATTTTATCGTTGATATCTATCAGAATGAAGGTGAAGACATCTTTTCTATTCTCTAGAATATAGTAAAATTAAAATGGAAAATATCAGGATGGATTAAAAGTAGACACGGTTCTGGTAGACTCTCCAAATTGTATGTTAGTTTTTAAATTTTTTGATAGCTTACCTTAAATAAAGCAGATTAGAACAAACATTCCACAGGATCATTCAGTAATTACTTTGAAAATCACGAATTCATTCCAAAAAATGGTACTATTTCAATATTATTTAGTGCTATTTTACGATGAATATTATCTAAAACTAAATGTAAGTCTGTTACACACAAAAAAACTAAGGAAAATACTTAAATTTAGCGAATTTTTAGAAATATTTCCCAGGGCGTGACACCAGGGAAAAGTCAGTGAAATAAGGTGAATTTCAAGTAGAAACTTCCATTTATAACTTCAGCGCATCATTGCTCGATATTAAAGGGTTGAAGTGACTAAATTTATCTTCCTTTCTATAAGTTTTGAATAAGAAACTTTTAGCTGACAGTTCAAATATTCATTCAAGAAACAGTAAAATGAATCGAAAAGATTTATGCCAATTTGCCAAGGAGTTACGTGAATCTGGGACTCAGATACTACGTCTGAAAGGGCTTTAAGACATTCGCAGTGTATCTTTTTTAAAATTTGTAGCACCTCCTTTAATGTCCAGTTTCACACCGTCACCGTATAGCAATAGACTATGAACCCGCGGAGATTAAACGCGCAAATTAAGTTTATGGTTATGCAGTGGACGTGCTCTTCGAGCTTAATTCTCTAAAGACTTTGTCAGAGCTGCTTCATACATATTAAAAGGACTAAAGGTAAATGAAGTGGTGAAGTCTTATATAATTCATTGCTCCTGGGTATTAATTTATCATAATGTCTTAATAACTGAAGCAATCAACCATGTCATTTAAATGTACCTACTTACTTAAAGTGAAGTTTTCTTAAGACTAACATGTAGTTGCATTTGAAGAGAATTGAATTTTCCAATATATGATAGTTTAAGCTTGTCCACATTTATATCTGATTTTCATAAAGTTACTCATATTGGTAGTAGAAGAATAAACTACCGAACTTAATTGTATTAATTTATTAATTTTTTCCCTGTAAAACTAAGGGAAATGTTAAAATTTGAAAGGAATATTTCAAGGAAAAATGTAATACAGAGAATAATAACTCTTGCTGGTGATAAGACAGAAAGATTGAGAAAATTATAACAAAAACATACAAAATACTTTAAAAAACAACGACGATTGATTTTACAAAATGCCCCACGTTGGGCGCCATTTTATATGGTCCTCCAGAAGGACAACCTAATTAGAAAAGGCTGGTGAATAATTTGAGGCCACAGTTGGTTGAAGCTAATCCTCTATAGTTTTCGGGATTATTAACTTGCCCGCATTTACGTAGTAGAGTAGGTCAAATATTAGCTCAGCTTTTAGAAATATCAGAAGTGTTAGATATAGTTTCAAATAATGACGTCAAGTACATAACCCAATTATGTGCTAAACTTATAGATTTATTATTTCTAGTTTTACTGATTGAATATATTCTGTAAGTTCCTTTGTGGCATTACTGATTATTTTTTCTCTTATTTTTTGGGAATCAAACCACAATCATGTTTTTTATTTTTTATTTCGACGTTTCGGTAGCGTTCCAGCTACCGTTGTCAAGATTAACTAGTGATAAAATAATTTTTGGTCCCTATCTGACACAACTAAAAAAATATGACATCTAGTCAATCAATAATATTTTGAAGTTCAAGACTACAAAACTTTGTTGTCAAATTTTATTAAGGTCCATTCATAGTAGATCACATCTCTGGTAAAATTTGAAATAAAATATTTTATTTTATGACATTCTAACGATATGATAGTCTACTAGAAATGGAATACAGTGAAGTGCACGTTCCAGGAACGGTTTTTATTGGGATAGCGCTTTTTCCCGCTTATTTTGGAAATGTTGTTAATAAAACGCGTTTGTTGTTACCTTTTTGTGTATGATTATTTTGTTTTCAAAATATGTATAACTCTGTTTGGTGATTTTGTGTATTGAAGTGTGTATCGATCATAAGAAAACCGGGATGGAAACTTATGATGCTATCCTGATAACGCAGGTAATTGATTATTGGAAATTTCTCTTTTTAACATTGGTAACCAAATTTGACTACATTCGACTGAAATACTAGCCATACAATAGCTGCACATTCATCTGCATTTAGCTGTATTGAAGCACTTTCTTCGATTTTTCGTCTTTTATTATTGGGCTCTTTCAATATTATTTTTGTCAGGTATTTGTAAACATGCTTGGGAAGAGGGGCATAAAATTCAATGGGATTCGACAGAAATAATATTGAAAGAGCCCAATAATAAAAGTCGAAAAATCAAAGAAAGTGCTTTAATACAACTAAATGCAAATAAATGTGTAGCTAGTATTTCAGCCGAATTTAGTCAAATTTGGTTACCAATGTTAGAAAGAGAAATTTCCAATAATCAATTACCTGCGTTATCAGGATAGCATCATAAGTTTTTATCCAGGTTTTCTCATGATTTATCATTGGAATAGTTGTTAATCGATTCACACTTCAATACACAAAATCACCAAACTGAGTTATACATATTTTGAAAACAAAAATAATCATACACAAAAAAGTAACAACAAACGCGTTTTATTAACAACATTTCCAAAATAAGCGAAAAAAGCGCTATCCCAATAAAAACCGTTCCTGGAACGTGCAGTTCACTGGATTCCATTTCTAATATACTATCATATCGTTAGAATATCATAAAATAAAATATTTTATTTTTTCATTTTACCAGAGATGTGATTTATTATGAATGGACGTTAATAAAATTTGACAACAAAGTTTTGTAGTCTTAAACTTCAAAATATTATTGATTGTCTAGTTGTCATATTTTTTTCGTTGTGTCAGATAGGGATCAAAAATTATTTTGTAACTAGTTAATCTTGACAACGGTAGCTGCAACGCTACCGAAACGTCCAAATAAAAAATAAAAAGCATTACTGTGGTTTGATTCCCAAAAAATAGAAGAAAAAATAATCACCGATTAAAGTCTATACTTCCTCTCGAGATCCATCATATCGTGAAATTAAAAGTTTCAATAAAAATTGAGAAATATATGGAAACGAAAACAACGCGCAAGTAGATACACAAATCAATATTATATTAATTTTGAATATACATTTTCTTTCCAATGTTTCAAGTCATATTTTTAAATCAACATTGTTTACATAAAGTAAACAATATGAGTTTATGTACATAATGAAATATCGACATTAAACAGAGCAGTGAATTTTCGAGTTAAAACTGAATTTTAAATGGGTTCTGTTACTATTTGAGACTTCTCATATTTGGTTACCGACATTAATACCTATGAGTATCAGTTTTGTATTTGTTAATTCTGATAGCATAGATATCCACCTGAAATACAGAAGTATATTTTCCTAGTGAGATGAAACATTTCATTTAATACACCTCTGCTTCTGTCTCTTCCTCAGTCTTCAGTTTGCTTGGGTCTTGCTAGTACTTTCTATGAGATTTTTCTACCTCATATTTGATGTCAGAAAGAAGTTTAGTGCGGGATGCAGATGTTTCCAACCATTATTACATCAACAAAATGTTTCACTTTCTCAACTTTTGCTTGGAAACAACCAAATTGTCTTGAATTTTCAAGTATTTTCTTGGCAGTTCTTGGTCTATATCTTCATATCTAGTAGCAAATAAATCCGGTAAATCGTGTCAAAATATTTCCAATGAATTTTGGTAGTTCCCAATATATAAATAGTGTGAGCTCGTCGTGACAGCCTGTATATCTATGCTGCTTAACCACATCTCTTCTTTGACTAAATGGTTCGGCAATCCTCGAGATAAGTTATTATCATAAGTGTTGTTCCCATACATATTTCAAAATGATGTTCCTTATATTGGTAGTTTTTAAATGCATTTTCATTTTCTTCAACTGATTATTCATATTTCCCTTAATTTTATGAACTTCGGAGTTGTTTGAAGTTGTTTAATAACAAATACACCACTAGAAATATCTCCAGCGTATGAGAAAATATAGTTAATCAAAGTTTTGAGTGTGATCCTGATGAAATTAGAAACTTATGAAATCCCTAGAATTACACTTTCGCAAGTACTAAAACAATCCAGCAGCTCTCCTAATGGATCTCAAAATAACGACAGCTGTAACTAATCGAAATCAACTCAAGTTACGTGAAACTCGAAAGTTTATTATCAACGTTATTCTAACGCTTCTAACGTAATATGAGTACCATATTTATAGCTAATCACATTCTGTTGAAATAAAATCAAAGCGAGCTACGGAATAAATATCAGTAATATCACATTTATTTACAATTCGTCATTAAAACTTGATATTGTTCATTAGTGTGCACGTTTATGGTATTCTTAACGACGGATTGTGATAAAGTTACTTATATTGGTATAGTAGAAGCAGAAATAAACTACCGAATTTAATTGTTTCCGTTCATTAATTCTCCCCCTTTGTTAAAATAAGGAAAATGAGCAAATTTCAAAGGAATATTACCAGGAAAAATGTAATAAAACCAATATGGGAAAACATATTAACTCTTGTTGGTGATATGGCAAAGGGAGTAACACAAATATAACAAAAACACACTTAATAAAGATATGATTGTTTTTACAAGTTGCCCCACGTTGGGTGCCATTTGATATTATCTCCCTCGTTGAGGGCGGTTATCTATAATAGGTTTGTTCGTAGAAGGAATTTCCAATCGATTGGAAATTTGTCAAACTTTGACATTCCGTTTGTGATTCGATGTAAATCGATTGGCAATTTTTGTTGTACGAACGGGTGGACAATTTTGACAATTTGACAGTTATATCTTTGATAAAAATGAACTAAAAGTTCATCATCACTTGAAAAAGAGCTGGAAAAAATAAAGAATAAGTAAATCATTTTGTAATGTGTGTGTCATTCTTCGGGCATCCTAATAAGAATCCAGAGATTTTTTTTTCAAATGTCTGGTATTACAACATACAAATTATTTTTCTCACGTTTTATTTTAGAAGGTACTGACTGGTTAGCTATTTCCATGTTTTTTCCACCATAATGAAAAAATAGTAAAAATTTGTCACTTTCTACAGCATCACAATACGCATTTTCTCATGTTCAAACTGAAAATTTTATCCCAGTCAGCAAATTATTCTGGTAGTTGGCAACTGATCCGAAACCGCAAATTTCTTTCTTCGAACAGAGGATTTTCAAATTACCAACTGCCAAATTATGTGAGTCAAAAACTAGAAGTATTCTATACTAGGATTCATTTTTTGAAGACGTTATTGTATGTTTGGTGGCCTACACCACTGATAACTGTCAATATAAATATAAGATGCCTGCATAAATCGTTGATTAATGTAGGTAAATCATGCATTGATAGGGGTCATTAATGTATGATTTTGTCTAATTTTGAGAACGTTAATAGCATATGTTACTACACGGTCGACGGAAAAAGACAAGAATTTCGGTCTTTATTTACCAAAGTTTCTGGTGAATATCTGGATTTCGAAATCTGTCATAAAATTTTTTCGAACAATTATCAATGTCCTTGGGTTATTACTACTGAAAATAGAATGTTCTAAATTTACTTCTTATCTTTTTTTCGTTGTTTTCAGATAAGTATAATAAAATGTATCGTTCATTATACGTCCGGAAATGGATTTTTCCGTGCTTGCTTCCCGTGTTCCGGAGAAATCCTCATTTCCAGACTTTCAATGAAATATACTATTCCTACCTCCAAAGGTTCGTTATTATACAGTGTGGAAACCACTTGTGGAATAAAATTATTTGTCATTATTTTAGAAAATTATAAAAAATGCCAAGACACGTCAACTTTTGAATTGAGTTGTGCGTTCTGTGAACATAAATTTAAATGTACAGGGTGATTCACGCAAGTATGCCATAGTCGGTGTTGTTGTTTTTTTAATGAAACACCCTGTATATTTGCATATTTTTCAAATTCTCTTATTGAACCGATTCCAACAAACTAAATAATGTATGGTCAATTATGAATTATACAGGGTGAAATTTTTATTTGTACAGTTATTAAACACATACATAAAATACCTGATGTATTTGATTTTAATACATTAAAATAAATGCTCAAATTAGTCTCCACCTAGTTGTTGGCAATAGCACAGTCTCCTATAGAACTCCTTAACTTTGTTTAAAGTTTGAGGTGAAATATTCCGTATTTCTGTAGTTATCCTGTCTTTGAGGTCTACAATGCTAGTTGGTTGTGTTGTATATACTTCGTTCTTGAGATAACCCCACAGAAAAAAATCTAACGGCGTAAGGTCTGGCGATCTAGCTGGCCATTCAATAGTACCTCTTCGTCCAATCCATTTATTGGGAAAGATTTCATCTAAATAAGTTCTTACCATTAAAGCATAATGAGATGTTACCCCGTCTTGCTGGAACCAAACATTTTCATTCGGTAAGCTAGGATCTATTGCGTTGGGATATAAGTTTTCCAACGCAGGAATAACTTCATTTCTGAGCATATTTAAATATTTTTCAGCTGTCAAGTTTCCATCTATAAATATAGGACCAATAATATTTACGTCTATGATACCGGCCCAAACGTTCACCTTTTGAGGGTACTGAGTATGTGTCTCACGCATCCAATTAGGATTCTCTGCTGACCAAAATCTACAGTTCTGTCGGTTTACCTCTCAATTCAATGTGAATGTTGATTCGTCAGAAAAAAGAATGGTACCAAGAGCTATCTCATTTCTGTTCAGCTTATTCATCAATCTTTCGCAGAAATCCATTCTACGATCTGGATCGTCTTCTGTTAACTCCTGCACAAAAGTTAATTTGTAGGGATGAAGTTTTTCTTCATGAAGACATCTTAGAACAGTTGTATGACTAACATTATTTTCACGGGCAATTTGACGTGTACTTGAAGTTGGATTCTCTTCGACACTTATCAAAATAACCACTTTCACATCATCTTCAACGAAGTGTGGTTTTCTTTTCGATGGTTTGACATGTCCAAGTTCTCTGAATTGTCCATGAATTTTAGACACAGTACTTTGTGAAATATTAGGCAATTCGGGATGCCTGTGATTGGATAAGTTTGCCACTTCAACTTGACTTCTGCAGTTATCCCCGAACCCGATCATCATTAAAATTACAATTCGGTGAGTCTCATCTTCCATTGTTATATCGACAAGGAAATAGTGTTTGACAAAGATTTTACTTTTTCAGTATAAACTGTCAACACATCAACTGACAGAATAGAAAACAATCCACATTATTTACCGATTTAAAACAATCCACATTATTTACCGATTTAAAACAATCCATATTATTTACCGATTTTGTCTAATTATTGGCGTTTTTAGGCAATTTTTAGGTATTTATGATAAA
The DNA here is from genome assembly GCA_910591685.1 of Galerucella tenella. NCBI lineage: Eukaryota > Metazoa > Arthropoda > Insecta > Coleoptera > Chrysomelidae > Galerucella > Galerucella tenella. Next base: position 17,737 of record CAJUYH010002543.1, read on the forward strand.
ATTCATGGACGTAGCAGGTTTTGTTTAATATACAAATACGTCTAATAATTAATTAGTTTAGATTTAGGATAAATCCATATTTAGCTAATTTAAAAAAGTACCAATATTTCAAGTGTAATAAATTATTAATTTTGAAATTTCACCCTGTATAATTCATAATTGACCATACATTATTTAGTTTGTTGGAATCGGTTTATTAAGAGGATTTCAAAGATATGCAAATATTCAGGATGTTTCATTAAAAAAAACAACACCGACTATGGCATACTTGCGTGAATCACCCTGTAGATTTAAATTTAAATTTACATAACGCACAACTCAATTCAAAAGTTGACGTGTCTCGGCATTTTTTATAATTTTTTGAAATAATGACATAAAGAATTTTATTCCATAAGTGGTTTCCACACTGTATTTAAAATTTATCGGCTGTATTTTTGGGAAAAAATACTTCCTGAGTCGAAATACGTATTGAAGTAATCTTAGAATTTTTCAATTCACTACATTGTCCTTTTCGCTTTAAAAGCAATAAGCGAGAATTGAGAATGTCTTCTAAAGTTTTTTCGCAAACGTGTTTAAAACGTTTCATTTTATTGATAAAATACATTTAAAGTTAATATACTTTTCTGGAAATTTGCTGGTAGTTTAAATTACAATATATTGAACCACTGCAGCTTGAAAGGATAATTTCAACTTTAGTCTTGCATCCTCGAGCAATGGTGTCAGAATGTGTCACGAAAGTTACACTCAAACAATTCTACAGAATTTATTCACCTCTCGGTTTTGTAAGTAGGTACTCAATCTATGGTTAATTACATTTTTTACTTGGAAGCAATAAATCCTATTCCTTAAAAGGTTTGGCTTGTCGAAGGATAAGTACAAATGCACGTTTTATTTTACGTTTCTTTTGCAGACATTAACCCAACAAAATAGCACGAACGTGATATTTTAAACTACCAGCCCAGTCTATAAACCTCTACTCTACTTTATTTCTACTCATGCACGTTTCTATAAGTAATAAATATGTTTTCCTGCAATATGTCAAGTATGTACCTACTTCTATTTTTATCAATAAGATGCAATTAAATCATCTGCCAGGTCCATACTTCTCAAAACATCCAGTTGGTTTTGTAAAGTATTTTTAATTAAACTTCAATCGTTCAGACACAAATTAGTATTTTATCTTTTTATTTCAGACGACTGCTTTTGTTTAAACTGAACGAGACAAGAAAATGAAAAGAAACTAAAAACTTACGTGTAACTCCTTTTTCGAGATCTTCGTAATATCCACAAAGAGCCAATTGTTGGAGTAAAGAGTTTGGAAGTCGACACAGTTGCTCGACGCGTCTAAAACGAGCACAAATTAATTCTACGTCTTTCACATTTCGATCGCACGGTCTGTAACAAAATCACAAGCTGTAACATCCGATAAATTAGCTAACAAATAGAGAAAAAAATTGGTATGAATATTTTGTACAATACAGTAGTGAGAGTTAGATTTGTCTCAAATATATGATCCATTGATACTAGAAAAAATTTACTTTCTAATGTCACATCAGCCAAAATAAAGTTTCAATCAATACACACCATCTGTGGTGACATAGCTATTCGCATAATTTGCTCTTGCTGGACTTAGACAGAAGCATTTTGGAAGTGAAACAATACAGCAATTAGAACGAATATTTGTTAATAACAAAAAAATATTCAAACTTTTTATTATCTAGACGTGCATATCTAGTTCAGTAGTAGATTTATTGATTCAGCACCACCGGTCAGAGGCTTAAAGTGACCAGTAGCCCTCTTCAGGCTCAACAGTCTTTTCACTAGGTCCTTCTTGGGGATATCCATCCTTGGATGCTCTAGTCCTAGCAGTCTATATCTCCAATGAGATAATGCTTCACAATGGAAATACTGTGGGAGGCTGTTTGCTGTGTTCCTGTTTTTGCACTTGTCTCCAGTACGACTGATGTTTGAGTCCACCGAGATATACAACCTCGTGCAGCAGTTTTTGATATCTCAAATACTGGTCCAGAACCAGTGAATGCAGTTACAGACCCTAGTAAAGCTGTCTTTTCATTTCTTGCAATACCCTTGTCCCCGGGAACCACTCTATTGTGGTTACTTTAGTACTTACCCCTTATTTCAAGCTTCGTAAATGATATTAATATGCCCGTTGATTAATTATTATTTTAATATTTTAAAATGGTTTTAGCGTGTTAAATTTCAAATAAACAACTGGACATGGATGAACTTTATGTGGATTATGTTATTAAGTGTTGTTTTTCTTTTCGCACATAAAATAATTGCATCTAGGATTAAAATTTCGCAATTATATGAAATCATCACTGTCTGTGTCAGTTTGTTCGAAAGTAAATTGTCTTTGTTTTCAATTCCACTCCACCCTGAGATTCTGTTTTGCGGTAACGTTTTTATAACAGAGATGTTCATTGTTAGTTTAGATGACGTAATCGGTCTGGGATTCTTTTTTTTTTCACTTTTTTCATTGTCTTATATTATCCTCTTGACATTCTGACAACTAAATGACCTCACTACAAACTAGAATTTTCTTAAAGCACCCACTTCATCCTATTATAAAGAACTCCAATTACTTACTTTGGAAGAACGTCGCAAGGTACATGAATGTGTATTATACTATAAAATTTGACATACACAAAAACCTCCGTACTTGTATAATAAACTTAGATTTAGAACCGATGTACACAATCTAAACCTGAGACAAGTTGGTCGCTTAACGATGCCTAAACATTCAACCGCCTTATTTGAGGGCTGCTTTTCATTCAATGTAGTTAGGATTTGGAACTGGATACACGATTATTTAAAAGTACTCACTTTGAATAGATTTAAACGTGAAATTAAAAGTAATTAGCTTAATGGTAACTTAAAAGCGTAATGGAAGATGGATACCTATTAATTTTATTCTCTTTGAAATGGAATAGTATTATCATTTTCTTTGTAATAAAACTTGTAATTTCTGGTTTCTACACAAAATGTTAATATTAAATGATAATTGAATTGTAATTCTCTTCTTGGTAATGGGTCTCTCACGGTTTCCTTTTTTTATTCTCCTTTATTCTAATTTTTTGACTTTTTTATAGTTTGTACTATTTTTGAATTGTATTCATAGTTATAGTGTATATGTTTAAGTATTTAACTAGTTGAGTGGAAGAGCAAATTCTTGATTTATTCAAGAAATTTGAACCCTGCCATTTGGCAAACTGCTGTGTAACATAATGAACCTTTTTATGTATATATTTACTTGTATGCACTGTATGTTTGGCCAATAAAAGCATTTATTATTATTATTGTTATTATTAAATACTTTACGAAAACACACAACTAATTGATTCGCTTGCCCTCCAGCACAATATGGCCGACATGTCACAGTCACGTGTTCTGGAATGGTCTATTAATAAAGTAATTGATAATCATGGAAGGAGTTAATGGATACTCACCCCAAGTGGTGCAACGTAAACTGGTCTTTTTAAACGATTACCTTATTTTGAAACATTATACACCTAGTCACTTAAGGACGTTCTGTATACCTTATAAAAAATGAAGTATATTCCCAAAGGATTAGATTAGAATTGGAGTGGCTCTTTGTCCTATCCCACTGCGACCTTTGTAGATCTATTGTGGTCCTCCCCATATTTAGAGCTCAATATCTAGCTTTATTCTTTTTATTAGACCTAATAGCCTGGATATCGCCTCCTTTGCCTCTCTGCCCTCGGTTTTTCTTCTCCGAGTAAGTGAAACCGCACCCTTGCTAGGCCTTCGCCTAGTTTCTTTGTGCGTGTCTTTGTCCTGGTGTTTCATACCACCAGCGCAACGCCTGGTTGTTTATCCATTTGTGGATGCTCTCTTCACTTAGGCATTTTGCAATTCCATAGGAAGGTTCTGGGCCTATCATGACCTCCGTTGCTCCATGCTTGGCTAATTCATCAGCCTTTTCATTGCCTTTTATTCCTTGGTGGCCTGGTACCCAGGCTAGGGTCACTCTATTATGACTGCCTAGTCTGTTTAGGGCCTTCCAAGACTCCCACACCAGATTTGATGTTATCTTATATGAGCGTATCGCCTTAAGTGCTGCTTGGCTGTCGAAGTAGATGACGATTCTTTGGTTATCGACCTCCTGTTTCATCAACTCTTCTGCACAGCATTGCACCGCCAGTACCTCTGCCTGAAAGACAGTAGCATGTTTCCCAATGCTTAGAAAGATCGTGATCTTCTCTTGTACCCCATATATTCCGGCTCCTACTCCGGAGTCTGTTTTCGAGCCATCAGTGAACCAGTTGAGATTCGCTGTTATAGGAGTCCCTGCTTCCCAGTCCTTTCTCTCTGGAATGTAAACTGTATAGTCGTTTTTATAACTATATTGTGGGGCAATCTGATTCGTTGGCATTCCCGGTATTGGATCTGCCTTTATTTCTTCATATAGCTCTTTGTAGACCTCACCGTGTTCTTGGCTTATCGGAGAAGGTCCCTGTAATAATCTGTGACTAACAGATCTTGCATTTCCTTGAATGAGGATATGCAGTGGTGGTAGGTTTACTATTACCTCCAGGGCCGCAGTCGGAGTCGTTTTCATGGCCCCTGTGATACTTGAGCAGGCCTGCCTTTGTATACCACTTAGCTGCCTCTGCGCTCCAATCTGCAGTGTCCTGGGCCACCAGACAACTGATCCATAGGTTATCATTGGCCTCACAACCTGTGTATATAACCATTTGGTCATGTTGGGATTTAATCCCCAATTCTTTCCACACATTTGCCTGCACCTTCCAAGGGCGATTCTGGCCTTGTGTGTGGTTTTTTCTATGTGGGACTTTCATGTGAGCTTTTGGTCAAATATCACCCCTAGGTATTTAACTTCTTTCGCAAATGGAATTTCCACTCCGTTAATTTGCGGCTTTTGTAGACCTTGCAATTCCCAAAGGAAGCCCAAAGCTGCTGCTCACTTCTGGTATATCCGTGTATAACCAGAAGTGTCATCTTTGACAAAACGTATTCTATAAATTCGTTATAACTTGTGACCCAATTATTCCGTTTTTTGCTAGATAGTGAAAGTTGGTCGTGAGGCAGCCTGTATAACAAAAGGATCGTTTCCAATTAGAGAGTTGTTATCCCTAACGACTTCTCATCTAAAAGAATCTATTGAAAAAATAAATCAATCTTAGTTAATATAATAACGCATCTGCCAATGCTGTAAAAAGAAAAAATAATTATCGAAAAGAAAAGGAGACAATTCCAGAGACCCATCCAAAACATCTGCCAAGCCGGTTTTCTAGTGTGTGGTGAAATTAATGTTGTAAGTCTTTTCTTTTGTTTACTTGGAAGACTATTAAGCGACACTATATCTGTTTAATTCGTTTCTTTTTTTTCGGATTTTGTTAACGGTCTAATCGTCTAATTAAAACATTGGCTGATTGATTTAGTTCTAATTAGATGCTTCAAAGAAGTGATTACATTTAAATTTTTCTTGAAATTTACATTTTTTTCACAGGCTATCCGTTGGCTAAACCAGCCTTAACTTTCATATAAATAAATAAGCTATTTTTATTTATGCTGCATTGCTAAATAAAATGGGTGGGCAAAATTGTTCGCAAGTTTTTCGCTCAAGAAATTTCCGTTAAAATAACAAATAACTCGCCTCACGGCACGTTTTGTCAAAAATATCATTTACAAAATTGCCAAGCAACAAACTTTCATGCCTTTCGAGTTTTTCTCTTTTGATATTATAGTATAAGCAAATAAAATTTTCGAACCAGACAATTCGGTCGGTACTTCGCTGTGTATTTTACTTCTTTATCTTTTTAATCACAATTTTATTTCTACTAGATAAGAAAACCAGTGACTACTTATCATTTCTAAATATTTTATCAAACAAAATTAGTTAGTTTATTACTAAAACATGTTATTGTTAAGATTTTTGTGATAGTTTTAGTGTTATGGAGGGGGAATTATCTTTTATGGACTATGACTTATTGGAAATGGGGAAAAATCAGTGTTTTTCATTGATAGTTTTAGCATTGGATAATATTGAACATTACGATTTTACTGTGGACGCTCAAGACTCCTGTGGAAATACTTTGTTACACTATGCAGCCGCAGCAGGTGACTGTTTTATTATAACAAAGCTTTATATCAACTCGTTTGTTTGATACCTCCGTTGTATCAGACCTTTTCGACTTTTACCACAATCTTTTTCACCAATCTATAAGAAATGTCTTTAAAACTTATGTATATACAATAAAATGTGTCGCAAATAAAATTTTAACGGGATGGAGTAAAAAAAATTAATTAATAATGGAAATCTGCAGAAAAATATCACTTTTATTCAGTTTAAAAGTCACTATAATACTCCAAGAGCTCATCCATATCTCAAATGTGTTTTATGAAATCCAAACAAATGTTTCAATTTAAAATTAATATCATAAACGTATGTAGTATGTAGTACCTTACTGATAATTTTAACTTTATTGGCAACAACTCAACATTCTTCAAATTGTATGTTTTATGCAGGTAAATACTAAATTTGTTGTTTTTGATTATATATTAATATAATTTGTATTATCAGTAGTAATACCTCTAGGGTTTTGATAATAATTTTTGACACATGAATTTGTTGTTATGCGTCAAACGGTCACAGCATGAGTTGATTTTAGGCATCAAAATACGTTCATATGAAACTACTAATTAAAAATGTACTACTACATGAAACATCGAATATCTTTGTTGTTAATGAAACAAAAGATAGAAAACTATACACTTTTGGAAAGGAGAATGATTGCTCTTTCGAATGAGATCAAAAATTATAGGATGTTTTATTTGAAATAATACATATTTCTCCCTTTGAATTTGACCAACATTAGTAAAGCACCCTGTGTTGATGAGATGAGATGCCAGCCAAGCCTAAAAAAATCTCTTTGATAAACTAGTGAAACTAGTGAAAACCCCATCTCTTTGGAGCAATTAATAAGCTGGGCATTTATGTTTAAAATCAGTCACTCTTATTTGGGACACCCTGTATATTAAATGTATCATTTCTTCCTATTGTAGCCTGATGATGGTAATATTGTACCGAAACTAGTAGCACCATAAGTGTCCTTTGGGGGACTATAATGAAATTTATTATGGTTTGAACTTTGAGTTTTTATTGAACCATTTGTTTGGATCACTATAATACATTTATGGTGTTGCCAAATTTTTCTCAAATCAAATAATCTATAAAGCAACACAAATAAGAATATATTAAATAACAATACAAATATATTGAATTATAATTCATTAATAACCATAGATATATTATAACCGAGGCCAACTGATTTCAATGCTAGACTAATTTTATACAGGATGGACCAAAAATCACGTTCATCATTTAAATGGGATGTATTGTATCTTACCTTCAAGAAAAACAAAATACTTACCCTCTTTTTGAATATTCCCACTACCTAAACTTCGCATTTAGTGAATTATTTCAAATTTTAATAATAAATACTCTTTTTTCGGCAAATAGGTACTTTAAATTTGTTGGAGTTTACTATACCCACTCTGTATCTAAAGAAGTTTAATAATACTTTAACTATTTGGTCAGGAGTGTCAGGACAGTTTTGTTCTTGACAGAAGGTATGGTTTGTTAAACCATCCTTTGCCGTTACGTCATAATCGGTGACGTATTCTGCTGTTTTACGTTTGTCGTATATTAGTTGAATGTTATTTTACACTCTACCTCAAAATTATAATCAATGACATATGTTGAGAATTATTTACAAAATATGACAACTGAGCTGTCGAAAGTTAATGAATAAAATTTACGTCGACATTTGTTAAGAAAAACGTTAATAACGTCATTATTTTGTCTCATCCATTTCACGAATGAGAGATCAAGATGGACAATGTATGACGTAACGGCAAAAGATGGCTGAACAAACTCTATGTATGTGTATATGTAAATTTTGGGGTGATATTCACTGAGACCTAAAAGATCTATTGTGTCCCCTTACTCCTCCTTAGTTTCTGAGAAGAGTCTCAGAAACTAGTAGCTCCTTCAGTCCTATTTCCCGGAGGAATTTTAGGATATCTGCAGGCTTCAACTTATGTAAATGTTCCTCTTCTATCCAGTAATCTCCCAGGTGCTGTGGTCTAGGATTCTGAAGTGCTGTGCAGTTGGAAAGTATGTGGATGGAGGTTTCTTCTTCCATTCCAAAAAATCTGCGTTCTTCTTCCTCCACTATTTTGAGCTTTTTCAGGTGCCCATTCAGGCGACAATGTCCCGTTAGAATCCCTGTTAAAACTCTTAGCAGTTTTACTTTGACTTATGCATTGATTTGATCTCAACAGGTTGTAGTCATCCAGAAGAGTCTGATTGTATAAGCCCTACTAGATCTTTCCAATGGTCAGATCTTCTCTTTTTCCCGGCTTTACCCATTTCTTTCAATATTACATTGGGGCTGATTCCGCCAAAGGGTTCAGGCCCCCAGAAAGGTATTTCAGTCCCCCTCTCTACTAGTTCATCTGCTATTTCATTTCCTTCTATCCCAGTGTGTGTCCTGGAATCTATAGTAAGGTGACTATATTGTTCTCGCCTATAGTTCATTGAGTTTGACAGAAGGTAGTATCGGTACTATTCTATATTTTGTTGTTCATCCAACAAGTTTAAAACGTCGTTCATCTAGTTCAAAACATTATTCCACGTAGTCAAAAAGCCTCCACAAATTAATTTTAATTTTGAAATCTAAAAACCACCATCCAAATTTAAAAATACTTTTAGGTCACTTGGAGACTTTGCAGAAACTAATTCCTCTCTCAGCATATCCGAACATTTTAAACAATAAACGAGAAACGCCGCTACATTTGGCTTGTCAACACGGACACTTCAAAGCCGCCAAACGTCTGTTGGAGCTTGGAGCGAATTTAAATGCCCTCGACCACGAACGAGAGACCCCACTGTTCAAATCTGTCAGAGGAAAAAATAAGCGGCTAACACAACACCTAATCATCCAGAGAGCTATTGTTAATAATGCAAACATAGCAAACGAACAATTAATACATTTGGCTGTGGTGTACGATAATGCGGAGTTAGTGGAAGTGTTATTGGATGTTAGACAGGATCCCGATGTGATGACAGATGCAGGTAACGATTTCCACTGTTTGTAATGTTGCTTTAAAGCTGTTGGTTTTTATTTTTAAGAAAAATACTTTTGATGAATTAAATTATTAATATAGCTGTAAGATGGGTCACTAATGCTTTTAACATCTACCTACTAAAATAGTATGTCATGGGCTACTGGTCTATTATAATAAGAATAATAAACTTTTGATCACTACGATTTTTTCAGGAGATGTACCACTCCAACTTGCCGTCAAACACTCTAGTTTAAAGATAGTTAACCTTCTCCTAGGAAGATCAGCGAACAAATACATTGAAGATCACAGAAAATACACACTTCTTCACTTAGCCGTAGAAGCTCAATCAATACCGATTTGCCAAACTCTCATTGATCAAGGTCTTCAAATCGACGCTAAAGATAAGAACGGTTCTACGCCATTACATCTAGCTGTACAATCGAATAATTTAGAATTAGTAGAATTTTTATTACAGAAAAACGCGGATATAAATCTGCCCGATATAGATGGATACACTCCTTTACATGTAGCAGCTGGAATGAAGAAATCTACTGAAATAATGGAGATGCTGATCAAAAATAAAGCTAATACAAATGCAAAGACTGAACACGGAGATTCACCCTTGCACATTGCCGCTGGAACCGGAAATGTGAAAGGATTTTTATTATTATATAATAAGATAGATAGTGGTACCGTAAATAACATGGGATTAACACCTGTACAAATGGCCGAGGCGCAGGAACATACAGGAATAGCACATTTAGATATTGAAATGAGTAAGAGTAATAATAACAAGATTCCCATTTATACACAACTTTACAAACTGAAAGCACATGCTATCAAATAAATAAAGCATTTCCTTTTATTGAGATTTATTTTTCCTTTTGCACTAGTTTGAGCTTTTTGAGTTGGCAGAGTTCTGTCAAAGCTCATATCCGTGCTATTCAGTATCAGTCAGTAGTGAAATTAGTATTGCGATAATCATAATATGAACTCGAATAAGATCAGCATTTGATGGCCAGAGCTCAATGTATATAAATACCAAAACTTGCAAATAGTCATAACTAGCTAAAAAAAACTTAGAAAAGATCTTTCTCCACAAAAAAATGGTTCAAGATTGTCAACCCCTGTCACAGTCGACATGTTAGGGATTTTGTTTTGAATTATTAAAAACTCGTTCAACTTCATCACCCGAATATTATAACTATACCTTGTTTTTAAACTAAGAGGAGCGTTTTGAATTTAAGTTGGCATTTCTGCAGCCCAGCGATTGGTTAAAAGGTTTAAATCGTAATCGGCACAATCTTAACCTTTAAATAAACGTCAAACCGGACAAACGTCAAATATTCAATGTCCGTGGCTTGGGCTTGAAGCTCATACTTTTCGGTATGTACTTGAGGGGCAAGGGGAAGGTAAGACTAGGCGTCACGTCCGATAATAAACGAACGGAATTCGGTCACTACGAGCTGCTACTAGCAGCCAAAAGTAAATAATCGAAAACGCTTTTGTTACAACTTTCGCCATGGCCTGTGGCCAATGATGATTCAAATTGTAGACTTGCATTGATCCCTCATTGAACACGACACTTGCGAGCAATATAATACATATGTCTCCTAGTTGTCAATTAGTTCGAAAAGACTACCCTTTCGGAACACCCTCTTAATCTAGTAATTTTTAGTGGTGTAAGTGAGGTTTCTTCAAAATCAAGGTATAGATAAAACAATAAATATATAGTTATATTGAACTTTGGTAATACTGCTACTGTCTATCGACTTATTTATTTTCAAAGTGTTCAGTTTGAGTGCACTCACCGTCGTCTTTGCTCTCAAGAATGTATCCAACGCTCACTTTCATAAAACAATGAAAGTATTCTTTGAAATTTTGTCTTTAAGCAACGCGGTTATAGTTGTAATAAATAAAATGCATCTAACTTACAACTGTCTAGTGTAATGGAAGAGAACATTCTAGACTGAAGCAAATAACCTCTTTATTATTTCCAGACGGATTAAGTATGAACAAGAACAACAAAAACGCATTTTTCTCGGCAAAATTGTCTTTTAAGTACATGCTCATAATGGTGATTTCTCTACCGTCGAAATTCGTTAAAAAGTAATTCAAAACTTTAGTTTCCTCGAGCGAAGACGGCAGGTAATATAATTTGGCTATTAAAATTTTATTTTGTTTACCGTTTCCTATGAAACTTTTTTTCCAGTAGGGGTCAGTTTAAAAATGCAAAGACTAACAGTAACGTAGGAAATTTAAAAAAAAGGTGGAAAATTAAATAACAACTTGTGAACAAAAATAGTACAAGATGATATTTTTCCTTTTCCTTCTTAAGAAAATATCCAATTATTTCCTTTCCACCATCTTTTTCGGTATCATGTTAGTAAGGTGACATTTTTGTATTGAGTTACACGCCCTAAAGAATATTTCACCAAAATGATGTTAAGTCAAGTGTGATTTGCTCACTTTTATTGATCTGTATATGAGTTTTTTAATACAATAAAACTCGCTGAATTGGATTTTATTTATATTTAATTCAATTTGTTCACTTGACAACTAATAAAACGGAGAATATTCAACATTCTTCACCAAGTAGTCGGAAGAATCCTTAACTTAAACACTTTTTAACACTAAAACCCAACGCTTCCAATAGGAATTAGTTAATCCTTCATATATCCTCCACTGTTTTCAACTCAAGCTATTTATTCCATCTGCACAATTCCAACTAATTCCACCAGGTTCAAGTAAAAGGAAGTGGTTAGGCATGTTAGCTTTAAGTGCATTAATTCGTTTGAACTCAACAGTCCAGGCACTTGAAATAAATATTTGTACAAATTACCATATTATCTAGAAGCTCTTAGTAGTATTATTTCCTCTCCACAATGCTTCCATCTGAATACTTGATAGTTCTCCCAAAAGTATTGTCAGTTACCAACTGTCTTCTAAGGTTTCTTACCTAGTTTCAATAACCTGGTTAATACTTCCTTATCTACCTTGCTCAGTAAACTCTTTGTTCAACTCTTCTGTCCACCTCCATTGAATTGGTGCTCTTCTATTATAGTTCTATATCTGTATCTGTAGAGTGGGAAGGATGAGTGTAGGCTCACAGCACTCAGGCCACATGTGACCAAGGAGTTGTCCTCCTAGGTCATCGTCCATCCTATCCTTCCCAGGAAGGTAGACAGGTCACTAGGAGACATCTCCTTTATATCGGCAGGTGTAGGCCAAGACTCACTGAACACACACTCTCTTATTGACGATAACTCCGGACACTCGCATAAGACATGCCTGACAGTTTCATCTTCCTGTTCATATACATCCTGCATAGAGGTGTGTTCACTAGCCCCATAGTATGGAGGTGTTTCCTTAGTTGACAGTGTCCAGTCAGAAATCCTACTGTTAAACGTAGGTTTTTCCTGGTCATCGCCAAATATTTCTTAGGCCTGCTTCCCAGGGTCGCCCAGGGTGATCCTGGCAAGACTGCATCCTTTGATTCCATCCCATCTCTTAAGGGATTGAGCATGTTTGGCTAGTTCCGCAATTGTCGAAGTCGTTAGGCCGTGGGTCCTAAAAATTTTAGTCCAGCCGCTTCCCTGGCTAAAGAATCGGCAATGCGATTACCTTTACTCCTGTCGTGCCCTTTAACCAACCTCAGGATAATATTGTTATCTGCCCAAGTATTAGCTAAATCTTGGTGGCACTCTAGTACTAGCCCCGATATAACACGTTGTCTATTCAAGGCTAATAGGGCTTGTCTACTATCAGTGCAGATTATTATGTTTTTGCCAGAAATTCCTTTCCTGCTTAGTTCTTTCGTGGCAATTGGGATACCTGTTAGTTCTGTTTGAACCACGCTGGTATTGTTTCCCATTCCCCACTTAATCCTTAGGCTTAGTACTCTCGATAAAACTCCACATCCTGAGCCTTCTTTCATTTCTATAGTTTATTATGATCAACAAAAATGTTAGTCAGGGATCTAGAATTCACAATATCCTATGCTTTTGTCAGTAAAGTTAACAGTACCTCCTCTTTGGGGTTATTACATTCACCCCATATTCTATGTAGAGTAGCAGAAAAATTAAATTTCCTTTGGCAGAAGTTCTTCATATATTCGTGACAGGTTTAACGAACTTTTTTTGAATAATGTTCATCCCATTATTTGTGGAAATTTATTTTGGTTGTCCAGTTCTTGCCGGTTATTTTAATGTGTATGGTTCTGATCCTAGAAAAGAAACTTTTCCCTTTGTGAATATCATAGACCGTAAGAGAATACACAAATGTTTTCATTTGAATCTATTGTAGTTACAAAATATTGCATCAACAATGCATATAAATCCATTGTTTTAACTTCCTATCAGATTTCACTATTCCAGTACATTAAATCAAAAGGCACTGTAGGTGTATAAACCGAACTTTAGAAAATGTGTGCTTCTGCCACATCAGAGAGTCATTGCGGTTCCCACCTACCGGCTATTTTCAGATATACGTAACGCGTTTGGTGTATTGTGCACCTACACTGTTTAAAACTGCATAGTATTATTAATTCCCAAGAGAAAATGAAAGTATAGTTTTCGTAATTTGTTATTGTTATGGTTGTTTAATGGACTCGCATTTTTTCATTCTCGATAAATCAAATTTATCTGCATAATATTCTGTTCGTGGTTTGGTAATTTTGTTATAACATTGAGTGCCTCTGCATGAATGGCAGATAATATTTTTTTAGTGTAGTACAGATGTATAATTATCTAGGACATTAAATAGCACTGTTGACGTTTGATAATGTGTCAGGCTCGAGGTAAATATTGTTAATTATTACTGGAATTAGTCTTATCCGGCCATCTCCATTGCGGCTTCTGTAAAATAAATGAGCTAATGTGCGGAGCATAAAATTACACATTCACCGAAGTAATTGTCAATAAAAGTAACTAATTGTTTTATCTGTAAACAATAATTAACATGCACTGTAGTAAACGGAATATCAACAGTAGCAATACTCCTAAATCTTGATTATTGATTGTTGAAAGATGAAGCTTACTTAGAATATAAATTAAAAGCTACATTTCTATATTGCTTCACGAATTTTTTAAATTATTTCCTTTTTTTAATCAAGTCCCTCGTTTCTTTCCAGCTTCTTTCTTTTTTATCTAGCAATTATCTAATCCCAATTTTTTTTGGCCTGTTCCTTTTTTATTTTTTTCAATTTTTTGTTTCCATACTCTTTTAACCGGTCTTGCTCCATCCAGGTCTACCGTTGCAGTCTAGGATTGTTTGTATTCCTAGGTCTTTTCTTATATTCTCTTTTGTTACTTGTCCTACTCTTCTTATAGGCTTTCGCTCCCTTCTTGTCTTATTTGTAGTTTCCATAAAATGTGAACACGTATACAAAAATATATTATGTGCATATTTGAAATGTATTCACGGAATTGGGAAACACTTTCCACCGACGTTCACCGATAAAACTCCCTTTGATTCACATGCACATTTATTTACATATTTACATTTTCAATAGAACGCTAATAGTTAATTTACATATCCATTTTAAAAACGTTATATCTTAAGGCTTATGACATGGAAACTATACAAAAAAAAATAACTTAATTACTTCAGTTTAGCAGATTTTCAAAATATATAATGCTTGAGGCTTCGCTGGAAGACGACTTCGCGTGGTGCTCAAAATATTCAACTCTACTTTTTAAAACTCGGTCATAAGCACTAAAACCAAAACGAAAATAACACTGAACAATCGTAAAACGATATAATATACAGTAAGCACGATGGCGCGCAATTTGGCGATGCAAGGTGACCTCCAATAAGTTTATAGGCAACGTATGTACTTTAGGAACCTTGGTCAGGCGCGGTGTTGCTTTGACAGAGTGTAAATGAGTCTCTTCGAGCGCTTTCAGACGAGATACTTTGTGGCCGGCCACTAGAATCAATATTCAAGACACTAAAAGTGTTCCGTAAAAAAGAACCTTTCACACGAGACACTAGTCGTGCACGTGTATCTGATTCAATTCAACACAAACATATTTTTAAATATTTGTCCACGACCACCTAATAGTAAGTCAATATTTTACCTCCTAACTAAAGGTATATGGTACCCATATATCAACTGTCGTGAATTATGGTTCATAATTCACGACTAGAGATGGGGGTACAATATGAAATAAACTATTAAATCTGTGTATTTTGTTCAGAAAATTTGTTTCTGACATATATCGTATCTATAAAATATTGTAATTTTTAGTATTGATACTTTTCATAACGATATTTTCTAATATTAAGTATTTTAAAACAATATATTTATAACGGTACGTTGTATTGATACTTTCTACAGTATCGCCCATCTCTATATATGTCAAATTATTTGAAGTAGATGCCACAACATTTTGAGGTTAGTAATATGCCAAATCGCTACTGACTTTTATTTATTAATAAATAAATTAAGTGTCGTGGACAAAGTATAGTATTCTACTCGCAATTTATGGCCATAATTCACTTGGGTGACTTGCGTGACTTGGAAACGCGTGTCCCGTTTGAACGAACTAATTGAAATTCATGTATTACGAGTGGCCCGTACACAGTGTCTGGACACTAGAGGGGGAGATACTTCGATTCAGTGGCCGGACATGTATTCCTTATCTGTGTCTCGTGTGAATGCGTCTATTTTTATTAATGTATTTTTAGCCGCGCGATTCTTTTCAGACACTAGTAGCCGGCCACAAAGTGTCTTGAAAGCGCTCTAAAATTCACTGTTTATATTCAACTGAATTAATTTCTGTCGGTTGGTGAAGCATAAAAAGAATTTCAGCAGGTCAAAGCTTGGCTTGCAACTGACGAATATGAAGAATTTGAGCAAAAAACTTATTAAAACTTGGAAGTTGAGGAAACTATATAATAATTTTCCAATTTCCACTGGTACATGAGGAAAACAATGAGTCATTTCACTGTAGGGAAAAACAATTCAACTCACAAACTATTAGCAGTTAAGAATACAAAAGTTTTCTAAAAAGTAAGTCGAGTAGCGCGTTTGTGTACCTAATTATATTCAATTGTATATTCCGAACTTATTATTTAGGGTGAGTTACAACCGGCAATTACCTTTTTTAATGTCTTGTGCCCTGTGGTGTTGTTATAGTGCGTCTAAGAGAATTAAATTGGAACAAGAGGATTCGCCTTGAGTTATTTTTTTTTTCAAAGGAGCCGTCCCTTCGCCGGTACCACCTCAGCCTGCTGGGCTTATTGTGGATACTCCTAGTGTTCTGACTACAACCTATTCAGCCAATCCGTTCCCTGTATTAGCTCATACAGATTCTTTGCTGGTTGGTTGTAGAAGTCTTCTGGAGTCATTTGGGTTCTGCCATACAGTTTCTGCCTTCTGTGGTCCAGTTGCATAGTATATGCAGAGCTGTTTTGGTATCCTTTTTGCATCTTCTGCATGTAAGGTCTCCGTTATACAGCCCTGCTCCTTTGTGGGAAAGTGTCCCGTAAGTAGCCCCGTTATGGTGCGTAGTTTGTTCCTGCTCATTGGGGCAGTTCTTTCTTTCTTTATTTGCCTGGTCGTATTCTTCCAGTGTTTATCGTGTTGTTCTTTTACCCACCCTTTTAACCATGACCTCGTTAAGCATCTGGGGATGCCCACAGCAGGTTCGGGTCCGTTCATCAGAGTTGACGATTCTACTCTTGCGAGTTCGTCAGCTTTTTCATTGCCTGCGATTGCTTTATGACCTGGGACCCACTCCAGTGTTACACTGTTCCGAGTCGCCAGTCTTCTAAGTTCTTCGCCGCATTCCCATACTAGCCGAGATGTCACCCTATAGCTTTGAAGTGCTTTAAGGGCAGCTTGACTGTCACTGTAGATCCTGATCTGCCTGTTGTTGTAGGCCCTCATATTATTTGCCATTGCACATGCAAGTATTGCATAGACCTATGCTTGAAATACAGAGACGTATTTTCCTAGCGAGACGATTCCTTCATGTTTGCTCGTCTTGCTGTGTATGCTTGCTCCAGTTCCGAGTTCATTTCAGCTCATTCTTTGATCCGTCTGTGTACAAGATCAGTTCATTCGCTCCTCTGAGTGGTGGTGCGTTCTCTTCCTCAAGCTCCTTTCGATTTTTGACAAGAAACTTGAAGTTCTTGCGAAATATATATCTGGTGGTCATGTGGTCTGTTGGCATTTTGAAAATGTCATCATCCACATGCCTTATCTCTGTGTGTCCTCTCCCATGTGCCACGTCATGGTCTGATGCTTTTTCCAGACGGGTTGGTGCTGCCCTTGCTTCGCACATTATGACACAATGTAGCGGAGGAAGGTCTAGCATTGTATCCAGTGCCGCTGTAGGAGTGGTCCTCATTGCCCCTGTAATGCCAATGCATGCAAGTCTTTGGATTTTGCTTAGTTTTAGCATAGCAGAGGATTGTCTGATCTTTGGCCACCATACCAGATATGCATATGTGATCCTGGGAATGACAACCATTTTGTACAGCCAGTGTACCATGCTGGGTCTAAGTCCCCATTTAAGTGCGTCTAATGTTAACTAGCGAACCAGGCGTCTCTGAAAAGAATCGCGCGGCTAAAAATACATTGATATAAATGGACGCATTCACACGAGACATAGATGAACGCGTCTATTTATATTAATGTATTTTTAGCTGCGCGATTCTTTTCAGACACTAGTAGCCGGCCAAAAAGTGTCTCGTTTGAAAGCGCTCTTAGTTCATTATTGCCACTCAACAAAACTTCAAAGCTGCCTTGAGTTAACTTACTAGTTAAACATCTATAATATGGCTGTATAAAACAATAAGCTTTATAATTCCCTAGAAACTGGTAAGTGTGCGGTACATGGATATGCTCTGGGAGGTATTAATCATGTCTCTTGATGACCAAGGAATTAATGCTGATCCCGAAAAGCTCTCTATGTATTTCACTATAGAACAACTGAACTCAACAAATCTGTGATTGAAAAATACGAATTTCTTGAAGAATATTTACACAGACCCGATTTAAGCGTACTTCCAATAAAAACTCCGTTCAAATTTAGTAAAAATCTGTTAAGGCCATTCGATAAAAACCAGGAAAAAATACAATTTAAAAAAAAGGTAGAACGTGTCGCGGGACACACGGTAGGAACTTTAGTTCCTTATAAGCAAAAGTTATGTAATACATCTGACGTTATAGATGAACAATTTGCATATTCTTTGGTGGTTTGAGTAGTAAGTAAACCAGACTCTCACGCGGTAGACCCGGGTTCGATTCCCCGCGAGGAATTTTTTTTTATTGTTAATTTTATTTTTAAATAATCATTCTGCTTGATATTAATAACGACAACAGGTAGACGTTTGAAATATTTAGCAGAATATTCATTATTATAGATAATGGTACGGTACCCTCCATGAGGGAGTCCGACTGGCAACATCTACTTATAACAGCATCGTATATTTAAAAAAGGAAACCGTAGCATTATACAAATTGGACATTCGTTTACCACAAAATTAGTGGAAACATAAAATTGAATTGTTAAATTTTTAATTTGAAGTTATATTACAGTTTATAGAAATTTTTATTTTCTAGATTTTTTCCTAAGTGGGTCGTAGAAAAAATATGCTGCTCGACTCGTGTGGATTGTCCATATCGCACTTGAACGATTGAGCACTCCGCCTACGGCGTCGTGCTCCATCTTCGTCCTCGTGCGATATGGCCATCATATCCACACTAGTTGCACAAACTACAATTTCTTTCAAAATATGCCCTTTTACATTTAAAAACTACCTGCCAAATGTCAAATCAATTTATCCATCCATTTTAAAGTTATCGAATTAAAACATTCAAGTTTTCAAAATTTCAACACCCTGTATTTCGAAAAGTTGCTAGACCCCTTAATCGCGCAAAAAAAATTATGGAAATAATAGTAAAAATTTATCCGAACAAATTCAAGTAGATCACTAGCACTGCGAATACCAGCTTTGCATAGAATTTCAATATAGCATCGGTGGTTCAGTGGTTAGAATGCTCGCATTGCACGAGAGAGACTAAGGAGGCACAAGCACGCAAAAGCAAGGCACATAACGAAGCAATGTAACATCACAACACAACCCCACTTAGCATTGCAGCTGGGATAGGACAAATAGAGATATAGTTACGATGCGGCCAGTCACGAGAGGCGCTACAATCGAATAGGCTACGGCTACATTGATGTTCCTCGCAGCATGAACGAGGACACTGATTGGCGCTACCAACTGTCAAGTCACTTTTTGATGCAATAACACCAATCAGATAAACTCTTTTGATGCGGGAATGCTGCATATGAAGTTGACCATTTTGACACGTTGTTTTGGTTCGGCCATTGCTTGTTAGATTGTTGTGTCGTTGTTCTTTGCTGCTGTGTTAATTGAGTGTTTTGTTTTAATCTATTATTTTGGATACTTTTTTATCGTTTTTTATCTTGGTGTATAAAGATGGAAACGATCACCCATAAAAACAAAAAAAAATGCTGCGTCCCAGGATGTACTGATACCACCAGTACCCAGTATCGGTTTCCGAATCCCAAAAACGAATTGGATATGTTACAAACGTGGTTAAATGTAATCAAAAGTGAAAGACTAAGTAACATGACTGCAGAAACTATTTATAAAAATGTGCGTGTTTGCGAAAGACATTTCAGTGATAAAGATAAAGTTAAAGTAGGAAAAAGGGGTGTGAAAAGAACAGCGATTCCGGCTTTATTTTTATAAGGTAAGATAATCTTAAACTACTGTAAAGTTGAGATCCAAAATATAATTTTGAATAGGTACTGAAAATTTGTTTCAAACAAAAAATGTTTAAGATGCATTCAATTATCTACAAACTTCTCTTATTTCAGCTGCTGATACTCCTCACCATGCTGCCAGGATGCAGGAAATACCTTCTAAACGAAGGTTGGTTGATGCTACAGGTAATGTTATAACGGGAACATAATTTGATTTTTTTTACAATTGCTCAATTTCAGATATCTATCAGCCATCCTGTAGCTTTCAAATAGTAGAGGAAAATTTGAAAAAACCTGACGACGTTTCTGCTACTACGAATATTTGTGAGGAGCAAGTTCAGAAAAAGGTACCATTCATAACCAAAAGTAAGTTGTGAATCTGTAAATTTTCTATAATCCATCATTTCTTTCTATCCATACAAATTCTTTGGTATGGCTAATAGCCACCAAGTTTTACTTAACTATATGTACAAAATTTAGTTTGCATTATTTAACCAATTATCTCAACTTAACTCAACTCAACCATAACTTAACTCATACTAGCATTGTTTGTTTTAGGTGACAGGTCAAGTATTTTGAAAATGATAAATGTGACTAGGAAGAAAAGTTTGACACCTAAAAAAAAACTTTTGTATGCCAAAGTAATAAATGCTAGCAATAGACTTGCCAAATTGAGGTGTAGAATGAATAGTTATCAGCAAAGACTGTCAGCAGCAAAAAAATTGGCAGAAACTACAGCGTTTGAAAACCTAAAGTATGTAGATTTGCCGTTCTGTATAGTTGTCTAAATACAAAGCATAAGCAACTTAATTTTGAGACTAGGTCGTCTGTATGTTCTTCCCATGTAAATTTTTGATGAATAGTTAACCCCAGGTATTTAAAATATTTTACTTGTTCAATTGAACGACTATTTAGTTTTATTAAAGGACATTGGTCTTGTTTTGAGTTTTTTGTTTGAAAACCCATAAATACTGTTTTACTTTGATTTACTACATTTTATTTACTTACATTTTCTAAACACCAGGTTGAGAATTCCTGTACAGTAGTATTAGCAATATCAGCAATATCAGCAGTTTTGTTCAGCCACTATCTGACTTGTATCATCTGCGTAAGTAATCATTTGTTGAGGTGTTTTACAGAAGTATACAGAATCGCTTACAAACAATATAAATAGTAGTGGAGCCAAGGTCGATCCCTGTGGAACACTCATAGTTACCAATGCAGGGTTAGATTTAGTTTGGTGAACAATGACTACTTGATGCCTATTGTAAAGGTATGATATGATCCAGTCACCTGCAACCCCCCTGATGCCCATACGATCTAGTTTTCCTACAAGCAGATTTTGATCAACTGTGATCATTATTACAGATGATGAAATCATTGAAGTACCCACTCAGGAAGTTTTTTTTTTAAATTTGTAAACAAAAGTCATTGGTAATTAATAAAATCTTTGTCCAACTGAAATCCAACTTAAAGTTGTCAGCATACTATTTATCGGTGTGAATTTGTTACATCGAAGGATTATTCTCATTCCTCCATTTTGCAACTTCTGTAGTCTTTGTAAACAGTTATTATTCAATTTATAAAGTAATGATCCGCAATAGTCAAAATGATGTTGTTACATAATAGTTTTATACACTGTTAATCTTTATATCATATGTTATTTGTGTTTTTATATAATATTCAGTGTATAAATATAATATAATTTATAGTATA
>CAJUYH010002544.1:0-39334 GCA_910591685.1 Galerucella tenella
AAAAAAAAGCACACACAAACACGTAATGGTCTCAAACAAACATATAAAAATGATATTTTTACGTCGATGAAGCAATTAATAGTTGATTAAAATACAATATAAACACACAACTACACATAACCTAATGCAATACCGGCCATATTGACATAAGTGAACACAAGAGATATGACATCACGCGTATCATTGGTAGCATTCGGAAATCTTCGGGTTGTGGTCGGAAAGTGCATTGAAATTTGAATTTTTTAAAATTTAGGAGTAATTTCCAATAGAAACTGGTTTATTTCCTATTATTAGTAAATTTTAATATCATATTTAATATTATAAATTAATATCCAAGCAAAATATGAAATATGCGTGTACTCTATTACATTATAATGAACCGTGAAACTCAATATTTGACTGTAAGCCTCAATTAAGATCAAATGGACCAAAAAGCAAGAATCTACTGAAGGGTTATACCAGGCTTAAAACCTTCAAAGCTGAAAGCAGAAATATTGATGGACATAAACAGGGAAAATATAAAAACTCAAGGTCATTCAAAATTGAGCGATTTCACAGAGAGTCGTTAAGCGGAATGGAACATTTGTCCACAATGTAAATAAATTATTCTTTTTTGGTTAATACTGGTTATGCTTCATATGTCAGTTTAAACCTACACCAAAGTGGAGAAGCATAGAATGCCCAAGTAGCAATTTAAATTCTATAAGGGTTGTATAAACAGCTACAAGATATATCTTATAGGATACTAAAATTTTTATAACAGTCTACAAAACAATTAAATGATCCTTATACAACTGAAAAGGGCCCATTTTTATACAACTGTTTGGTTGTATTACAGTTCTATTAAAAGTTTATACAACTCTTATATGACTGTTCATTACACATTTATACAACTCTTGATCGACTGTTTTATAATCATTTATACAGCTACTATAAAATGATATAATAGTGTGTCATGTAGTCACATCTATGAAATGGAATTGAAGGTCTCACAAAATGGTTGTATAATGCAATATGTTTTTTTATAATGCTGTTATTTCGAGCACAATGAAAACATTAGCAGTCATCTAGCAGTTTATAAGAGCATTTTATTTTTTAGTGAAGAATATCAGAATATCACACTTTTTATAATAATTATGATATTGTGCTTTAGGTTTGGTTTTGAAGTAATTAAACATCAGTGTGTTATCAATTTTATTCTTGTATATATAAATCATTAAAGTTCCCTATTTACAATGTAGAATCATGTGTATACAATATGACCAAAGTACTTAGGTACCTACTAAAAATACTTGTATAAAATACTTCAGTCTCAAACTATTTTTGTCAAATTATAGTTACATTCAATAGTATAAGATTCTCCCATTTACTATCAAACAGACACATATTAAACCATATCAAAACTACTTGGTCACAAGAAAATTTTATTTAAAACATTTGTAGTCCCTCAACATTTTCTGTATTTCTACACCACTTTTTCCCTTGGTTTCCGGTAACATCCAGATAAAAATAATTACATGAAAAAAGCACGAAGCTCCAAATATCCACAAACATGAATATGTGCCGATGCTTTCAGCAAGTAAAGGGAATATAGACGTGTATGCTGTAAGCACAAGACCTGTAGCTACTGAAAATAGTGAAAGAGCGGTTGATCTGAGTTCGGGAGAAAACAATTCACCCATCGTAGCCATGGGTATTGGACCAAGTCCGAGAGAATAAAAAACTATATACATCACAATACCTGATACTGGAACCCAATGGAAATTGTTAGCTATGGGGGAGTTGATAGCTTTTAAATAAAAAGAAATTCCTGTTATTGATACCATGACACCAGCTCCAATTGATGATAGAATTAGCATTGGCTTTATACCTGTTTTTTCTATCACTAAAGAAGTAATTGCAAACACTAATACTTGAACAATTCCAACAATCAAAGCAATTGTATTACCGGATAGCTTTGAACCCGATTCATTGAATATCGGTGCCAATAAAGGCATCAAAGCAGGAACGCCGGAAAAATACTGAGCGAGAAGTGGCAATCCTGCTAAGAAAATTCCAATTCGCCCTTCTTTTTTTCTGAAAAGAGTCACTATATTGACACTTTTCGTTTTCTTTTCTTCCTTCCGCATACTTTGGTTGATATTATTAAAATCATCATCGATTTCATCTTCCGTTTTATTGCTTCGTAACATCCTTAGAGCTGTAACACACTCTTGCCGCCTTTGTTTCAGTAACAAAAATACTGGAGTCTCGGGTATTAAAAATAAAGATATAATGGATGGAATTGACGGCGCTGCTAAAACAATTGTGAGATATTTGAAATCAAATGTTAGCCCTACTGCATAACCATACAATTGTCCCAAGGGTGCACAAAGTGACATAAGACAACCATACTTCACTCTGTTGTGGTCTTCACAAATTTCTGTTATATAAACGGGAAGAATCCCCCAAATACCAGTTGAAATTATTTGTAGAATGGTGTAAAAAACTACCATCACATATATATGATTGCTAAAAGCTAGTCCAATAGCGCTAAATAACAATGCAAATGCGAATATGTGAAGACAATTTTTTCTGCCTATTTTATCTGCCAATTTTGGTAGCACACCTCCTCCAATTAAACCCAAATATCCAGGTATGCCGAATAGTTCCGAGATTTCCATAGTGGTTATTTCTCTGCCTAATGGGTTGGAATTTGTGTCATTTGACTTCATTTTGACAATGGCTGGAGAAGTCCAAACTCCGAATGCAGAGCATTCTAGCTGTAGCAGTACTCCTGCAAAAATCAATTTATAATTGAAAATATGCAATATATACAATAAATTTAAAATTATGGGGTTGGGATATCTTCACGACTTAACCAACAATTCTGGTTTATAATTAGAAGGTACAAAAGGTTTGTTCTCACACAAGTGATAGACAGTTTTCAAACCAGTCAAACCAATCAGAAATATGTTTGAGAACGCTTTAGGGTCTTTGCGCCGAATCTGGATTGTCAAAAACTCTCTGTGAAGCTTGTGAGAACAAACCTACGTTACACGTAAGAAGAAGCCACTTGAAGTTGCAGTCGTATGCGCGAACCTGCTATCATATTGTAAGATGGACATTCGATTTCAACTCAGTAGCGTAACAGTTCCACATTTTGTGGGTTAACACAAAATAACAATATTGAAATAGTTATTTATGTATTAAGAGCGAAAAGTGAGGAATTATTGTTCGAAAGCAAGGGTTAACGCGCGACGTGAAGCGGAGTGGTCGAGTAGTAAGCAAACCAGACTCTCACGCGTTAGACCTGGGTTCGATTCCCCGTGAAGAATTTCTTTTCTCCACGACTTAATAATAACGCACACATTATTTTTATATATTTAGCTGCATAATGATATAAATTCTTCACACCAGTGAATAATAAAAATAATTCATTCTCGTTAGCCAATCACATTCTATTATTATCAAAATTCACGCCAAAATTAATTAAAATGAATAAATTAAATCTTCTCTTTAAAACGTCAGATAGGTATCGCTTCTGACAGCGCGTCGTTTGAAACGTCAAAATAATTATAAAATCATAATTTTACGTAATATAAGAGAAAAAAATGGACAACAGTAGCGATAGTGAATATTTACGCCTCCCGGAATTAATTTCATATATAAATGTAAGGGTTCCGATTAAAAATATGAGTTACGTATATATATTTACTTTTTACATTTTTATAAATAATAATATGCTCTATAGCCTAGTGGTGGTTGACTATGGCGTGGACGATCGAGGTTCGATCCTCACTAGAAGTTTTTCTTTCTAGTCGTGGAGAAAGTATAGTCTTTTACTTGTTTAGAATGGCTATTATGCACTTGGATGATTCCAAAACTTACTCGCTGCCCTCGCTCGTTTTGGAATCTCCATCCGCGTGAATAATAGCCATCATTTTGCACTCGTTGAAGAATATACTATTTTAATTGTTAATTTTATTCATAAATAATTATTCTGCTTGATATTAATAACGACAAGAGGTAGCGGAATATTCATTATTATAGATAATGGTACGGTACGGGAGTCCGACTGACAACATCTACTTATAACAGCATCGTATTTTTAAAAAGAGGGAAACCGTAACATTATACAAATTGGACATTCAAGAACTGTACGTTTACTACAAAAAAATTAGTGGAAACAAAATTGAATTGTAAAATTTTTAATTTGAAGCTATATTACAGTTTATAGAATTTTTTATTTTCTAGATTTTTTCTTAAGTGGGTCGTAGAAAAAATATGCTGCTTTACTCGTGTGGATTGTCCATATCGCCCTTGAACGATTGTCCTCGTGTGCGATATATCCATCATATCCACACTAGTTACACAAACTACTATTTTTATCAGAATATGCCATTTTACATTTAAAAACAACCAGCCAAATGTCAAATCAATTTATCCATCCATTTTGAAGTTATCGAATTAAAACATTTAAGTTTTGAAAATTTTAACACCCTGTATTTCGAAAAGTAAATGTGCTAGACTCCTTAATCCTCATATCATTTTGTCCAATTTTACGAGAGGAATCTACATGCAAACGTTGTAATTACCCTTAACGTTCGAGATGCTTATACCATTTTTTGCGCGATCGTATAGAAATAAATTCCGAATAAAATAATTTTAATTTCTTCGAAATGAACAAATTGTCAAAAGTGACATTCATACTTCTCGATCAGTTTAAAATATATTTTGCATTTTGGTGAAATTGTTTTTATGTTATTTATTACTTTTCGACGTCTGAACGGTAAGTAAATCACTTACCGACATGTTAAACTTAGAAACCAGTAAACACAACCTACCGTACTGGCAACCGATGCTGTAAATAAACAAAAAAGATCAATCGCGCAAAAAAAAATATGGAAATAATAGTAAAAGTGTATGCGAACAAACTCAAGTAGAGCACACGCACGCAAGCAAGGCACATAACGAAGTAACGTAACATAACGTAACGGTCAGATCTTTTGCGTCGCGACCTCCGGTCGCTCAAACCTAACCTGACGTAAAAAACTAAAGTTTCAAAACACTTCCTAGCCAGGTTGCTCCATGATGTCAATGTCAGTGCCACTGTCACTGTCAATACAATTATGTTTGTAGTATCGGTTATGGGCAACGAACGTTTTGCAATTTTTACGTTCGGCGAGTGATGTGTGTTACATGGAAGTGAATTATTTTGTTCTCTCTATCTTTGTTTAAGTGACCATGATAGTCGAGCACGTTAATTTTTATTAAAAAAAAATATTTCATTACGAAATTTATCAAAAAAGTATTCTTACAGTTTCCTGTAATATTGCCATATGTAATAAAGCGCGTCACCAATAGATATCGCTGAATGATAATTATTCTAACGCTTTATAGGTTTTGAAAAATATTTTTCAAAAACAGTGACCGTTCAACTAAAAAGCAACAACTACTTCTCGGGCTATAGGCCCCGACGGATATTGATTGGATATTACACTTCAAAATCATACGGGGTTGGTATATCTACTAGATATTTTTCAAAACTTATAAAGCATTAGAGAATAATTATTACTCCGCGACATCTATCGAGATTTATCATTATTTTCATCAAGTATACACCTTAAGCTAAATATTCGATCAATTTGTAGATAAAACTTACCTGCAATTACAGCAAATCGTAGGAATAGAGTATCACGTTTATTATGTTTATGGTCCGCCTCCAATTTAGTGATATATTCAAATTTTTTCGGTACATAACTTACTTCTTTCAAGTTGGTATTTTCCATAACGACAGCTTTTGATTTCAATATGATACTGCAATGTCACAATGGTGTCGATAAGAGAGAATAAAATATGGATTATAGATACACTGTTTTTCGAATCTCTAGCAAATATATAATAATAGAATAAATAATTTTAAGTATTAAAACAACAGAGCTCATATTTGTTGAATTGAAGGATAGTTACGTAGGATCAGGAGCGGCCTAGAGCCATACAATTTTCATTTTCTTTGTGTGAGACCTTTTGGCTTATTTCTGCTGTAACTAGAGTACATCCTCAAATCCAGCGAAGCATAGAGTAGCAACACGATTGAATGGAATTAAATTTTGAAACATGTTCAGAAAAACACGTTTAACTCCCTTTTTTTGCTAGGTGGAATCCTGCTCTCAGGCACCGGGTACTTGTTTCTCATTTTCCCGGTAGTGTGGGGTTTATCCCGAAAACAGACGCACCCGACCTCGAACACTCAGCAAGCACATATACAATATGTTTCCCGAATTTGAGACGTTCCGACTTCCACACCCCCAGATACTTCTGGTGCTTCTTAAAACCTACCGGTGTATCCCCATTTAGAATATCCAGGTATGCTGGATAGCTCCGAGATTTCCATAGTGGTTATTTCTCTGCCTAATCTGTTGGAGTTTGTGTCATTCGATTTCATTTTGACAATGGCTGGAGAAGTCCAAATCCTAATGCAGAGCATTCTAGCTGTAGCAGTACTCCCACAAAAATCAATTTATAATTAAACATATGCAATATTTAAAATAAGTTTAAAATTACGAGTTTGGAATATCTTCACGACATAACCAACAATTCTGGTTTGTAGTTAGAAGGGACATTATAGTGATGAGCAAAATTGGTCTTGGTCTTGCTGTCTTGGTCTTGGTCTTGCGAAAAAGCAAGACCAAGACCGAGACCAAAACCATTTTTCGACTCGCAAGACCAGGACCAAGACAGAATGAACAAGAACAAGACTAATACCAAGAGCGACTATGCAAGACCAAGACTAATTACGCAAGCGCAAGACTCAACCAAAAATTCTTTTTCACAGTAACTATATGAAATAAAATATTTGTAACAGCGTCAACATATGCTTTTCTTGGAACAATATAAGTTGGCATGTCGAATTGTCAGTTTTCTTTACTATATTTTAACGATATACATAAAAAACAAATAAATCACTGTTTTAAAAAAAAGGATCTACAAAAATATTCGGAGAGTACATAGTCTTTGTCCTAATGTATGGTTAACACATGGCCAGAATCCAAAGGAAAATTACTTATTTTTCAATATTTGTTGCATAAAAATAAAATGTTTACAAAATGTTTTGAAAGATATTCGTTAAGAAATTATGGCAAGACCAAGACTAAGACCAAACAAAATACAGCAAGACCAAGACCAAGACCGAGACCAGACAGATTTGAGCAAGACCAAGACCAAGACCAAGACCAAGACCGAGACTGTTCGAGTCTTGATCTTGGTCTTGCTTTGCTCATCACTAAGGGATAATATCAGTTGTAGACCGTAATTTGCCACTAAACCAGTAAATTTTTCGACTTAATCACGGTTATACGTCATGTTTTTCCGGATGTCTTTCATTGAACACGTTAGCTGCTTGTAAGCCATGGTGATTATGGTGGTTAAATTAATGTCAGAACGTACCAAAATATTTTCGGGCCAAACGACAAATAATTAATGACAATGACAATAAAGTAAGTATACTCCGTTTCACGTAAGAAGAAGCTACTTGAAGTTGCAGTCGTATGCGCGAACTTGCTGTCATATTGTAAAATGGACATTCGACTTCAATTCAGTAGCATAACCGTTCCATATTTTGTGAGAATACAAAATATCAATATTAAAACTGTATTTATCGTATGTATGGTTTACATAAAACATGTTTGGGAATTATTTGAAGCTTTTCGAGACTGGTATGTGAGAATACTTTCAATTAAGGCCGGCGACACATTTGCGGTTGCGGCTGCGGTTGCAACCGCGCGGTCACAACCGTCAGTTCAATAATCAACATGGATTTGGTAGAAACGGTTGGTATAATTTATGCTTAAATTAAGAAATCGAAGCGAAAAAGGAGGTACTGGGTCCATCCTTTACACAAAACGCGCTTGACGAATGGTCAATTCCATTGTCTTTTTCTACGGTTGAGAGATCTTTGTATGTCGGTAACATCCCAGAAGCACGTCTTACTTTGCACCAGAACAATAAATTTTTCGGTATCGAAGACGTCCATGTTCAAAACTCGACTGGCTAGGTTTGTGGCTGCGCGGTTAATGTGAACAGTCAGGCAAGTAACAATATGTTGCATTTCGGACGGACAGCCGTGGCAAGATGCGGTTGCAAAGGCGGCCGCTTGGCCGCTAGTGTGGCACCATTTCATAAACAACTATGTATTTTACAGAACAGCGGTTGTGACCGCGCGGTTGCAACCGCAACCGTAACCGCAAATGTGTCGCCGGCCTAACAATCAGTGATGTTCCCTGGTAGCGCCTATGGCATGAAATTGTAGTTAGAAGGAGACATAAATAAACAAAACCAATTTTGATTCCTGCGCAAGACAAACTTCACGTGTGTCCCCATTTAGAATATCCAGGCTTTTCTCCCTTGGTCCGCACAATACTACATCCTTTGTTTTCTCTGGTTCCATGCTTATACCTCTTTGTTTCAACCATCTCCGGATAGTCCAGAGTGCCTCTCCGGCGTTGCTCTCGACTCCTACCCTAGTTCCCCTGACCAGTATCGCGACGTCATCCGCGAAGCCTACTAATTTCAGTCCTTCTGGTTGCTCTTCTATTAACAGGGTATCATAGAACGGGTTCCAAAGCAGTGGTCCTAGGAGCTAATACTGTGTGATCCCTGAAATTCCAACTACGTGTTTATGACTGGTGGTGCCGAGCCAATCAATCAATCAACTAGTATTGTCAAGTATTTTCTATAAGTAGCGAATTTAGCTTGGACTTTGTAATAAAATTCCAACTCCAACACACACAAACATGGAAAATGGATGATTTTTTATATCCAATAATAGTATACTATACTATGAATGGTGAAGACTATTATTGTTGACGCGAGGGGCTTTGCCCCGAGCGGAATAAGGTGCGAGGTTTATAAATGTCTTCAACACCATGGTGTATATACAATTTTTCCCACTACTAGCCAAATTTGAGGCAGAAATTAAAAATAATTCACAAGCGCACCACGAGAAGCGTTTACTCCGTCGTCTGACAGACAAGTACACTGTCAGTTTTCGATATATTATTATGAACGTACTCGTTATGTCATCAGTTATTTTTTGTTGAGCGCGAATTTTAAACTAATGGCATTTTTATTTAAATAATTTAATCTTGATGGGTAATTTCAAGCAACAAATATGTTGAAGACAATCTCCTGGCTATACAAAATTATGTTGAACAAGTTTTTGTTGAACTACTATCCCTGAATTCTCAAAATATTTGAATTTGTCCATCATTGACCTAGGTTAATGATAAAATATTATTAACCACTAATAGAGTTGGCTAGAAGAAGCAATAATTGTTAATTTCACAGCTGGTAGTGGAAAGAAAATATTATAACATTTGTTGATGTGGTCAATCGGTCCATTGCACTGGGACCCAATCAGATCTATTATTGTCGTCCTCTGAATCTAGATTACATTCTCCAGACCGAGTAGCAGCAATTTTTTGCCGGTGGCTTCTCATCGCCTATTACTAGGAACCGCACATTTGCCAAGCAGTTGAGCTGGCATAGGAGTTTCTGCTCTGCAGTTTCCTCCTTTAAGTGACAGAATATTCACATGGCTTCGTCTGTTTATCCCATGATTGATTTAAGACAAAAACACACATCAGATAGTCGTTAATCCGATAACAATGGCACAGTATCGTACTTGCCTAATGGTATGATTATTTCACAACTGGAACGTTTTGCTGGTAAATAATGTTTATAATATATTTTATTACTCATGTGTGCTCCGGAAGATATATTTCCGAATTTTCGAGATAAAAGTATTTTTCACTATGATTAGTTGACCACCTTACCTGTATACTCATTGTGTGAATATAAGGAAAGCTTTTATTGCTTCCTTTCCTTCGTCAGATATTTACTGCATCTACTTCATTTCCAATGCCCTTAACATATTCACATATAAAAAAAACGACAAAAATTTTGGTCTAGCATATAAATTTTACCGACTACGGATCTGTTACTGATTACTGTACAATGAGGGATTTATAGACTTTTATTACCAAATCCTCAAGGCCAGATGCCGATTCAACGGAATATTGTGAAACATTAATGAAATATTGTGAAATATTCTTTACCTACTGTCTTTGACAATTTTCCTTTCCTTATTAGATCTGTCGTAGCTGTTGGCAAATGTCCTCCAGTAAACTCTTTTGCCTGTCTATCCTAGTGAGATTACCCACCATTTTAGAGATTTCTGCACCACTAACCTCTTCGCGGTCATATTTATTGTCAACTTTGACACTTGCGCCTTGGTATCCAGGCCAGGGTAGCGGCCAAGTTACTCTTTATTGAATATAACTTGCCGCTGTTTAATTTTGATTACTAAAGATCAAATTTAATAAAAAAAAAACTTTGAATGTAAAATTGTGCTTTTTTTCGTAGTGTTAACGCTTCCGTTTCCGCTTCCGTTTCCGTTTCCGCTTCCGTTAAGATTTACTTTTGACATCTGTTTCCGTTTCTGCTTCCGTTATGCCAGTTCCGTTGCATCACTAATCTTTATAAGAAACATGTTTGATTAAATGAAAATTGACAGAAGTAGTTATTCTTCCATACAGCTTTGAACTTCCCAGCATTGTTGTTGAATTCCTAACATTTATTTTTCTTCATGTTTGTCATTGAAATATGTGAAAAAACGTTCAATTCACTGTATACTTTTTTTATTCAATAAAATATATAAATTTGATCATTATTGCTTTATTTTTCTCACTTCAAGCATTATATGGTCCATTTTTTGACATTTCATTTAATTGTACTCAACTATTATTTGATTGTTATTATTGTAATATCAATCTAATGTTGAGTAACTTCAAATGAAATATCAAAAAATGGACCATAAATGTAATTCTGCAATAAAAGTAGAAATACAGTAGTTTTGAATGTGACGCCAAAACTGTAAAATTGCAGGAATCTTCTTTTTCGGCTGTTAGCGAAGTTCACAACCATCTGATATGTGTTAGAGGTACTGACGGGACTCTCAAGTAGAGGGCGCCACGGCTCAGTTTCCCATCTATAAGTATTTTTTTCATCTATGTCTGCAACTACCAATAATGGCGTTACTGTTCTTGAAAAATTAGAAATTTTAGTACTGACGGGACTCCCTATGTGGCAGCACCCTCGCACCTTCAGAGATCCCCTACCCCGGCCTGGATACCAAGGCACAAGTGTCAAAGTTAACAATAAATATGGCCGCGAAGAAGTTAGTGGTACAGAAATCTTTAAAATGGTGGGTTATCTCACCAGGATAGACAGGCAAAAGAGTTCACTGGAGGACATTCGTCAACATCTACGACAGATCTAATAAGGAAAGGAAAATTGTCAAAGACAGTAGGTAAAGAATATTTCACAATATTCCATTAATGTTTCACAATATTCCGTTGAATCGGCATCTGGCCTTGAGGATTTAGTAATAAAAGTCTATAAATCCCTCATTGTACAGTAACAGTAACAGATCCGTAGTCGGTAAAATTTATATGCTAGACCAAATTTTTTGTTGTTTTTTCATATGTAAATATGTTAAGAGCATTGGAAATGAAGTGGGTAGATGCAGTAAATATCTGACGAAGGGAAGGAAGCAATAAAAGCTTTCCTTATATACACACAATGAGTATACAGGTAAGGTGGTCAACTAATCATCGTGAAAAATACTTTTATCTCGAAAATTCGGAAATATATCTTCCGGAGCACACATGAGTAGTAAAATATATTAAAAAACTAGTCTCAAACATTATTTACCAGCAATAACTACAAATATCACTTTATTATCAATATGTAATTTACTATGGAAATAATAAAAAAACTTGAAACTTGAAACTTGATTGCATGACAATTACCTTAACGGTTCAGTTTTTCAAATTCGAAGCTTAAATACTCCTAGCGATGCTGCTAATTATTATATTATTACTTACTTCTGACGTTGGATCCTCCCAGAATATAAATAATATTTCAATTAAGGCTGATGATGACGAATTAGTTGCAACGGATTTTTACCATTCACCTCTTATTGTAAAAATTGGTTACCTTGTACTCATCAATATTCTAATGAAATTAACTATGATTATGAGTCAGCAGATTTAAATATAGTTAATAATTATCCTGGGGTGATTAATTTGTATATTGCATTTAGTCAATTTAGTTTATTAACAAAAGTATTGTGATATTTGTTGTATTTTGGGAACCGCACAAGTCAGTAAACTGCAAATATGCATACCGCATTGAAAGGGCTAATACAGTTGATAATATTGTATCTGAAAAAACATAAGGTGGAATCATCGGTAGTAATTGCATAAGTGCATCAAAATTATCGATAATTTTGCATGACGGCGTGTTGTCTAAAAACTGCGTGAGTTCATATGAAAATGACCGAATGTAGATTTCCAAGACAACACTCTCGAATGCAAAATTATCTGGTTATTTTGATGCACGAGTATAATTCGGAGGAATATTTCCCGAATACAAATATTGGTTTAAATATTAAATTCCTATTTTTTTTTAACACAAAATATCCATTTTAAAACATGCTGGTTAGGTACAAACAAAATAAAAAGACCCAACAACACGATTTTTTCATAACTATTGTGTTGTTTCATCCAATGTATATTTTTTTCAGCACAAAAGCTCATAGACTGTCGCCACACGTATTGTCTGTTGTGTTTGGTGTTTTTTGGTTCGCTTTCCATCACTTTATTTTGTATAATTTCCAATGAATCACATCCGAAACGAGACATTTGGAAAAATATTTTTTGACCTCCCTTGTCAAACTGATTTTATTTTTAATTATCATGGATTCACAATGGGATTACCGTGGATACGTGAACAATGCAATTATCAAAGGTAATACTACGAGTGCTTCAAATTTTATCGATAATTTTTTCTTTTCCACGAAAACTTGTTTATTTGGCAAAAATATGAAAACAAACCGATTGATAAAATAACGAGTCCGTCAGGACGAGGGATTTTATTTAAATTCGGTTTATTTGAATGTTTTTGCCTCAAATAAACAAGTTTGAGTGATGAAAATGAAAAATTATGTGATAAAATTTGAAGAGCGAGTCGTATTTGGGAAGATTATTTTTTCAACAATTCAAAGTTTTGTATTACCTGAATGTTTAATATTCTCTTGACAGCACTGAATTGGTTTGTATTCATTTTTCAATAAACTTCGAAGCACTTTTAGTTGTCAATAAAGACAAATGTAAAGTAAAATGTTGACGTTTCAATGTAAACAAGGTATTATCGATGGGGAAGCAGAATTATCAGTATAATACCGAATGATTGGCTAAAATAATGTATTGCTATTGGTTAAAACCACCAAAATATCAGATTTTGACCAGTGAAAAAAATAATCATGTCGAATCCCACCCAATTAAAAATTTTGTAAGGTAAAATTTTTCTCTTGTCGTATTCAAGTTTGTTGCTTTTGGGTAATTTTGCTCAAGACATTTAATCCAAAACCACTCGCCTAACGGCTCGTGGTTTTGTTCAAAATGTCATTCGCAAAATTGCCAAGCGACAAACTTTCATGACAATCGAAAAATTTTGCCGACAAAATTTTCACTCTCGTGGTATTATACATGACTATTTCACGAGAGAAAAACTAAAAAATCATATGTTTAGACGTTTTATTTATTGCAAACCTAAATTATACAAAGCCAAGAAAATAATAACATTACTTATTCATGTAAAAAGTACAATTATTATAATTGTACGTTGTAGCATTATTTTGGGGATTGTTTTGCATCATAACCTGTGATTAACTTAAGTTAGAAACTGAGGATTCCTTTTCTTTATTTTTATTTTCTCGAAGGTTCTCTATAAGTTGGAAATGGTGTTCTTCATTCAATTGTAAATATGGTTTCAAAGAATGGGCAGAAGAATGTCCTGTAAGCTTAATTACTTCTTGTTCACCAACTCCTTCTTT
The DNA here is from genome assembly GCA_910591685.1 of Galerucella tenella. NCBI lineage: Eukaryota > Metazoa > Arthropoda > Insecta > Coleoptera > Chrysomelidae > Galerucella > Galerucella tenella. The sequence goes on from CAJUYH010002544.1 coordinate 13,940, forward strand.
TGCTGATATAGATATTGCAGAAGCTCTATGTGAATGATTGATTATTTTTATTTTTTTTGTGTCTATACCAATTGATTCTGCCGATATTTTCGTCCACTTTGAAATTGTATTACTTAACAATGGTTAATTTTTGTACCATATTTCTTCCTCCCAATTTGGATGTACTGTTAAAAATAATCTTGTTGTTGTTAGATAAGGATTGGATTCTCTTTTTTCAATAACTTTCAAAAATAAACGAACGGGACACAAATTGTTGTTAGCATTATTTCTTACCAGCCGCTTACTGCCAGATAAAGCTTTTGATCCTCCTTGTGTCGTTTTGGAAAAGATTGGATTATATTCTACCCTGCCAGTAAAATTACCTTTATTATCATATTCTTTTTTAAAGTAATTAATATCACAATTTGCAGCTTCATTTCCACGCCATGCTAATTCGAACGAACATAAATGAAAAAACTTTTTTTGTAACCCATCAGGATTATCTTCAGAATAGCTTTCTACCATTTCCATTAATTCTTCTTTGGTAAACGCGTTAGAACTTCTTTTTCTGATTTCAGGTTCAGCCTGAAGATTTTCACGTTTTGTATCCCTGGCCAATCTAGCAAATTTATAGGTAATATCTTTAAATGGATCAATTTTGATGTTAGATTCTAGAAAATACTTCTTCTGAACCATTTGAGCAGTCGCTTTCCGAAGTGTTTTCACACTAGCTTCAGTATAATCAGTTCCATCTCTTTTTTTCATGTTAAAACCATAATCTTCAAGAATGTTTGCTATAACTTGTTCAGAAGTATCCTTTTCCAACGTATAATTACGTGCATCCAGAAACATTATAAACTGTTCCCACGCAGACTTTTTTGTCTTCATTGTATTTCGCGGTATACTTTGCTTATTTTTATTCTCTATTTCATTTATTGAAGAATTTTATACATAGACTTGATATATTAAACGTCAAAAAATTGCCGCGACAAGACAAAAAATTGCCAGTTCAAAACCTTCAAATTTTGTCAGTTATCAATTTACTCTAGTGAAATAGTCACTATACAACCGAATGATTGGCTAGAATAATGTATTGCTATTGGTTAAAACCACCAAAATGTCAGATTTTGACAAGTGAAAAAAATAATCGCAGTGCTATTTCGGTTTCTACAGTGCAGCAACCGCTGTAATCAATCGATAATTGCACTCCTCTCATGGGATTTTTTACACATGAGGGAAATATTCACGTGTATTTATCAGGCTCAACCAGTCCTCTATCCTCTTAATATGCAGAGTGAACTGATTTTTCCAAAAAAAAATTCGTACTTATCAAAAACTTTAATAAAATTATAAATAAATTAACAATTATCGATAATAACTATTTTAACATTCTCTGTATTTCTAAAATACTTTTTCCTTTTGTTTCAGGTAATAATTTATATATTAAAGACCCTCCGATAAAACAAGCAGCTCCAAATATACCCATGACCCAATGAATACCGATAATTGTGGCTGCTAAAGGATACATCGCAGAGTAGACGGTATGTAAAATTGTACAATTAGCCATAAGAAATGAAAATGCAGTTGTTCTCAGTTCGGTTACAAATAATTCACCAACTATTACTAAAGCTATCGGACCGACTCCTATAGAATAAGCCACAATGTAAACCAAAACTCCCACAAGTGGAACCCACCTAAAATCAAAGACTACCGATGATTTTATAGAGTTTAAGTAAAAAAATACTCCTAATATAGAAATAGCAAATCCCATTCCAAACGACGATATAATAAGTAACTTTCTCCTCCCAACTTTTTCAATTACTAAAGAAGTGAATAAAAAGCTCACTGTTTTTGCCACTCCTACAATAATAGCTATAGTGTCACCGGATAAGTTCGACCCAGATTGATTAAAAATTGAAGCTAATAATGACATTACTATGGGTACTCCACAAAATATTTGAATCGTTGATGGTATGGAAGCTAAGATAATTCCTTTTCGACCCTCTTTCGATCGAAAAAGTTTAACTATACTAGATCCTTCTATTTTAGAATCCAGTTTTAAGGTTGCAGAAATTTCATTGAAATCATTATTCAACTCTTCTAGTGTTTTATTACTACGTAATTTTTTCAAGATACCCTTACATTTTTGTGTTTTTCCTTTTGTCATAACGTACACTGGACTTTCCGGTGCTATAAAGAAGAATAACAAAAATGGTATGAGAAGGGAAGCCGTGAGGAGTGTAAAGTCTCGGTAACTAAACATTGGGCCAATTATAAACGCAATTAGCTCTCCAAATGGTACGAAGAATGTCAGAAGGCAGCCAAATTTAGCCCTATTAGAATTATCGCATATCTCCGTCAAGTAAATCGGAGCAGTATTGTAGTATGCGTTGATGAATATCCCAATAAAAGTGTTAAACATTATAATGAGAACAATATTATTACTAAACGCGAGTCCTATTGTACATAAAAAATCTCCGAAACAATAAACGATTAGACTCATCTTCCTTCCAAATAAATCTCCCATTTTCGGTAATATACTTGATCCAATCAACGAGAGAAATCCTGGTATGGCGAAAAAAACAGATACTTCGTATGTTGTAATTGGTCGACCCAATGGATTTATACTTGTATCATTTGATTCTAATTTGACCATAACCGGAGAAAACCATCCCATGAATGCTCCAAAAGCTAATGATGGTGACACGCCTGAAAATTCAAAAAAAAGTATGTAAAAAAAATAATGATAACTCCTTGATACTGAAAACTCATAGAATTTGTCCATCCTTTACACACTTACTTAAAATACCGAAATAAATGGCGTGAGAGAGAGAGAATGACCATTGAATCAAGTAAGTTTCTGGATACTGTTGATCATCAACTAACTAGACTTAAAACATACAAATCTAAGGTCCCAGGTATTCGCTGAGAGGCTAGACTTCAAATTCAAAAAATAGAAGATTAAGTTTGAATATGAACTTCCCGACAATTCATGTCCTAATAATTATTATAACGTCGTTAAAATCCATCCTCAGTAACAGATATAATTCCATCACCCCACAGCATATCTCGTTTTTCCGAAAGTACCCATTCAACTCATCCAAAATTTTTGAAGAATCAATAATTCATAAGTACATATTTTTGCAATTGTACGCATAATAGGCAGAGATGTATGTTTGCTTTGTCACTCAAGATTCATTATAGACCGGTAGCTCATGACACATGACACATGACACTTGACATATTTTCGCCATCGAGTTTAATATGAAAAACAAGTAGAATAAGGTCATTGCCCCAGACCCAAACTTGCTAGCAGACGCTACAGGGGACATCGAATGCCATGCCAATTGGCAAAGCGTGGCATAATGTGGACGCTATCGTTGGAACGTGACAATAAGCCAGCCGTGTGCCAATGAAGATCACTGAAAAGTCGATATCTTTTGAAGCAAGCCAATGAGAACGGTCAGTGGGGACGTGCCAGCCATTGGCATCTCGCGGCATCAGTTGTTATTCAGACTGTCTGCCAGTTAGTAGGTACTTGGTTTCAAATGGGCTGGACGAACAAGAATGTTATTAATCTAATAAATCTATATATTTTCAGACATTTTCAAAGTCGCTTCGGCATAATGTGGAAGCGGCTTGATACAATTGAGATATTAAAGAACAATAATAAACAATACACATCCCATGAGAAAAGTGGAAAAAATATTTACCGACGCCTAAGGTACATCGATTCTCCATTGGCAACGAACGTGTTTTATTAAGCCGCATTCACATTATGCCACGATTTGCCTTTGGCTATGCCAATTGGTAATTGCGGCATACGCTTACGCTAACGACATTGCATCGATATGGTATACTTTAAAATCAACGAGGTATAAGAAAAAGGAGGGGAGTTAAGCGTGGTAGTGATTTAACCAACTTTCGAAGGAAGTCGCCATATTGAGAAGCCACATTAGTGACACTAGTAATCAATTATTCTTGTCTCAAATTGAAAAGCCACATCAAAAACATAGTGATTTTCAGTATTAGAAAGGTTATTTATAAGTATTAGTATAAATTTAAGTTGATATTGAGCTGTACAATATAGTGTTTGGTGACTGCTTTCATCCAATATATTTGATATAAACTAGTTGTGAACAATTGAATAATTTAATGTACGCCTCTGGTTTGGTTTGTTTACGCTTCAACGGAAGTCGGCCATATTCAGAAGCCACTTTGGTCGATGATTCTTTATACTGATATGTTCTCTCCTCTTTCTTTTTTACCTCTCTGTTGAAAATACATATTTATAGAAATGTCGTTGTGGCTGTGGTGCTTTAAATACACTCATTCCATAAACATGTGACAACTTTGGAAGACAATACATGACGTTGGCGATATTGCATCGGTATGGCGCATTTAGAACTTGGCTAAAAACATCAAAATGGACAAAGGAGATGCATTTTCAGGGTCGGGCCTATTATTAAACGTGTTCATTGATAAAAATGACATGTTTCTCCTATTATGGCGGCCACTTGGCAATGGCCCAGAAGTATGTCGTTTTGAAATATTTGTTCTACACTTCATTGTTAACAAAGGTCACATCGAGGGGCTCATGATTCATGTCCACAGACAGTGGATTATATGTTTTGGTCAGTATGGCAGACCTGCAGTGACGCCATAATACGAGGCTTGTTCAATTGAAACCCATCTTTGGTCCAGGAAAAATTTATTGACAAGTACAGTTACAAATAACTATCACTACAATTGAGGCACATATCCCACTGTTTCACCAACCGATGTATACCTTGCTTATAGAATTCTTGTGGCTGCTGCTGGAAGAATTCTTTCACAGCGTTTTGTACTTCTGCGTCCGACTGAAAACGGTTACCTTTTAACGCCTTTTTCACTGACCCAAAGATGTGAAAATCGCAAGGCGATAAATCGGGACTATAGGATGGATGCTCTAGTATCCTCCATTTCTTTCGTTGCAGATTTTTTTTCACTACGTTGGTAACATGAGGCCGAGCATTATCACATTCGGACGGATTGTTAACAACAAACGCCATTTCAAAGTCACAATACTTAAAATCGCTGTCAAATATAAACGAAATAAACAGATCAGTGTGACGTTTGCATGCACTACTAATGTTGGAAAGCGTCAGTTGAATGATTACAATTGTTTCCAAGGCTAACCTGACCAAAGATGGGTTTCAATTGAACAAGCTGTGTAGTATGGCATATTGAGTTTGCTGACCTTGGTGGCCTGACCTGACCTGACGTCATAAAACCAGAATTAAAGTAAGGTCTGTGATTGAGACACATGGATATTGATAATACGTTTGAAAATTCACACCCCCTAGAGCTACACTTTAGGGGAGCTACACCGGGAATTCACAGTGGGGAATAACGTTGTCTATCAACCCCCAAAACCTTGACCTATGCCTCTCGGGTCCAGGTCTATCTGTAATATCCGGAATGCAAAGGATTATTGCATTCCAATACTCTATGTACTTTGTGAAACAAACTATTATATAGCTCCTCCGTGCACGAAACAATCAACTTTTTGTTTATATTGTGCAATAATTTCCAGTTTTATAGTACAAAATAATATTACAGAAGCAATGGAAATATTCTATTTTTATTTTTTAATGAATTGTTGGTATACATTTCAAAATAATCTCAATGTAACCAAGCTATCAACATACAAACAAAGACTTATAACAAAGATAAGTTTTTCATAACAAAAGACTAGAAATTAAAAATAAAATTATCTACAAACAAGATACTCACCTATTATCACAGTGAAATAAAAAAACCAGGTATCAGGCCTTCTAACAGCATCTTCGGGTTTTAACTTGATAAGATCTCTTCCATCTGTTGGTATATATTTCGTTTCAATGGTACTATTATTTGTGTCGATGTCAATATTGGTCATTTTTTTTTCTTGTTATACTTAGTCACTCACACTGTTAATATGCCTATAATGAATTATTAAGTGAAATGATATAATTTTTTTTTCAGTAAATAAGATAAACTGTAATATTGTTTCATTGGATATGGAGTTTTGGGGGCAAGTAACAATGAACTCTTAATACCTGTGTGGAGGTCGAATCTTATTTATTTTAACTTATACACGAGGACCTAATCTATCTGGGAGCGAATGAGTTTGGCACTTTTTCGCAAACTTTTTCAACTCTTTTTGTCCACGAATATTTGATAATGTTTATATTTCACGTGTATCTCAATAAGATTAATATGAGTGAATAATGAACAGATCACATGACAAGGAAAAATAAAACCTATATTGAAGGTTCAAACCAATGGTTCAATAAAACTATAAAACAATAAAAAGTCCAAACCACCGAAAATTTAATTAAATTCCCTCAAAGGACACTTAGTTAGTTTCGGTACAATAATACCATCATCAGGCTACAATATAAAGAAATGGTACACTTAATAGGTACATGAAGATCTTATAAAATTTTGTCAAAATTACTTGAAAAAGAGTAATAGATATAAAATTGATGTGAAAAATGATATTATAATTAATAATACAAAGTGAGAATATCACACTTGTTGATATTACAATAAAAAAACTGTTTAAATACAAATTAAAAAGGAAATGAGAATATTTCAAATTACAAGTTTGATAATACAATAGTTATTTGTTTTACTAGGCATTAAATCTGCTTTTCTGCAATGTGAAACATAATTTTTTCTTCAAATTTGTTCCAATTCCACGCAAAATCGACTTTTTCATATTTAAATTGCGTTTCATTATCAATATCCAAATAACTAAATTATTTTTCCGCAAATCGCTAGGAAATTTTGACATTCCTGTCAAAATTTCTTGAAGAAAAAGTCAGGACTTCCTTACTGTAAGGAAATATCATTTCCTTACTGTATGGAAATGATATTTCCGTACAGTTGTTAGTGTTCTACATAAATGATTGAAAACACATTGCTTATAAGGAATTAATTTATATTTTGAAAACATCAAGTCATTGCTGAATACATTTTTAAGATCAATTTGTTATATTTACAGTAATTTGACAGTTAGTACAATTATTGAACATTGGAGGAACACTCTTAGAACTATGAGAAACATTTTGGACAACATGCAGGGTGGTAGGGTCATTTTGTTGAATATTTTGTACTGTGAAAATTTTATTTGCCACCTCAACCTTATTGTTAAGCGATTCTTCGATATACTTCAGCAACGTTTGATGACTTCCATCCTCCATGCCTCTTTAAACTAGTTATGTCGGCACCAGAGTCAACCAATATTGTTGCAGAAGACCGACGAAAGCAGTGACCAGTATATTCTGTCGGATTTACCAAGTTCAAATAAGTAGCAACTATTTTGGGCATTTTTCTAAATTGATGAATTCCTACCACTTGTCTACAACCCTTTCCGCTTTGATATTTAAAGAAAAATCGGTCACTGTTCATATTTTCTGGTCTTAACGAAACATACTTTCGATAAACATTCAAGTAGATCTGATTAATTACAAATGATCTTGGTTTGTTGGTTTTCGAATCAGGTATGCTGATTAAAAGCTTAGATTCTAAGTCTTCTATATCGTGTACAGTCATTCGGACTAACTCATCCATTCTACAGGCCCCAGAAATACCAAATATTACAGCCACCTAAAAAAGAAATAAAGCTATAATCTAAATAGAAATTAAAACCTTGTAAATTACCTTAATCATTAAATTTTCTTTATCTGGAGCTTCCTGGATACATTTTTCAATTTCTTCCTTCGTTAAAATCTTAGATTTCTTTGCCCTTGAGCTTGCCGTTTCAATAAAGAACGAAGTTTTGAGTATGTAGATATATCTACATTGTGTTTAAGTGCAAGGGTTGACTTCAGCATTGAATAATTGGCCCATAATGTTGAAGATTTCATCTTTAAACAAAGGTCTAGGAAGTATGCCATTACAACATTTTCTGAGAAAGAACTCGTATTTTTACTCATGCGATAATCCATAAAACGTCTGTATGCATTTTCGTACTTTTCTCTTGATTTCTTTGGCAATAATTCTAATGAAGCAGTATTCACTGCCTCAAGCAGCTCTGGAGGAGTCCCAGGAATGGAAATTTCATCATCACTTAGATATCATTTTACTTTCGAGAACACCAGCAATTAAATTTATAAGCGTCAAGTTTGACAATTCAACCTCAATACGTTTCCATAGTAACCCAAGTAATTTTATTAGGAATTTCAAAGCACCATTTATTTGGGAATAAAATTATCGCGTTTTTTTTTAAATCAATCAATATCTGTCGAATTTTAAACGATTTGCGGAAAAATAGTATGTTTACCTCGTAAGAAAAGCCACATTCCTGGACTCTGTGTTGCTAAGTCTCGGCTTGCGCCTCGACTTAGCAATCTTCACAGTCGTCAGGAATGTTAAGCTTTTCCTACCCGGTAAACAATGTACTATTATCAAAGGTAACTGGGCCCTGCGTTACTATGTTTACCGCTGATGACGTTTGTTGAATATGTTTGTTCACTGTCTACTTTGTCATTGTCAATTTTGAAAAGTTGTCATATTAGAAATGGATTTACTGCAAAGTGAGGATGAATTGATGCAATTAACACCACCTGAGATAAGAGACCAGGCGCGAGATGTGGAACTTAACATTTTACCGGAAAAATCAAGAACTGTATACGAACTCACATACAGCAGATTCATGGAATATAGACAGAAGAAAAATATAGGATCTGAAAATGTGCTGATTGTCTATTTTTCCGATCTTTCAAAGAAAATGAAGCCTTCAACGTTATGGTCTACCTATTCGATGTTGAAAGCTACCCTGAACATAAAAAATAAATTGATTTGGCAAAATACCTGAAGTTATGGGCTTTTTTGAAACGCCAGTCAGACGGTTTCCATGCAAAAAAATCCCGAGTTTTTCGAAGAGAAGAAATCGAGAAATTTTTATCAGATGCCCCAGATGAACTGTATTTGTGTACGAAGGTAGGAAAATATTGAAAATAATCTATTATGGATTGAAGAAGTACGAAGGTAGAGAAGAAGAACTAATTTTCAATTTATATTTTAGATTGTACTTATTGCTGCAGTCACTGGGGCTTGTAGATGTGATGAGCTTTTGCAAATAAAAACAGATGGTTTAAATGATATGGGCGACAAATTGCTAATTATGCTACCAAATACTAAGACCAAAAGATCAAGATCTTTTGTAGTAACGGAATATTCAAACGTTTACAGAAAATATGCAGCCTCCAGACCCTCGAATTTAAATAATCGGCTTGTCTTCTATATGTATGCGAACGGTAAAGCACATCATCAATTCATTGGCATTCACAAATTTGGTAAAATGCCAGAAGAAATTGCTACTTTTCTGGGACTATCCCATGCGAAAGAGTATACCGGGCACTGCTTCCTCAGAACTTCGGCCACGTTGCTGGTGCATTCTGGTGGGGACATAACAATGTTGAAGCAACATGGAGGATGGAAGTCTTCCGCTGTCGCGGAGGGCTATATTGAGGACTCGCTAGCCAATAAGTCGAACATCGGCAATAAAATATTTTCTGGCGTTTCCGGAGTATCAAGTGTGGATACTAAAGTTGTTACTTTTTCTGGGAAGGAGGGAAGTGGACACAGTTCAATTGTATTAAATAATTGTTGACAATTCACGATAAATATATCTAATAAATAAAAATTTCGTGTTGTAGTTTGTAGTTTTAATGCAATAAAAAAAGTTTATTATCATCAGCATCATTTTGAGTTTTCTTAATGTCATTGTCAATTTTAATAACCAGTTTGATTTAAATTATTACTTGGAAGGTTGCCTAGCAACGAACTTTCTCTGCAGTAAAAGTGGACTTTTTCTGCCTAGGCATTAAAAGTACAACTTCTGTGTCATTAAAAGGCCGCTTTTAATATCATTTGGAGAAAGGATTAGGTAGTCAAAATTGAAATAAAATACAATTTTCAGTTACCTGTATGAAACATATAATCCAAAGAACAATAGGTTGTTGCCAAAAACATTAAAAAATTTTTCGGCATGTTAAAACATGCTTATATTGAATAATTTCAAATTTTACTTAAGTGGTGAGGAAAGAAAAGAAAAGAAAAGGGAAGAATATTGGAATTTTTTTTTTAGAAACTAAGTTAATGAAGGTAATTAAAACTGCTGGCCTACTGGCCTATGCCAAAAGGGGGGTTTAGTGAAAGTTAATTTTAAATTTACATTTAAACTGTCCAAATGGACTTTTCAATAGGGCTTGGTATTGGAAAATTGATAGTAAAAGTCGATTTCGACAATGTCGGACTTTAACATTAAAGTCGTTAAACAGGCCTATCTTAGCCACTGAAATTCTTATATAAAAGGTCAATATAATTGTTATCAAGAGGAAAAGGAAAGAGAACATAATAAATAACTAAATTATCCATTAATCAGATTTAAATTTTTTTAAAAAATTATGTTAACTGTTACACTGTAGCACATGGACTGAAATAACCTAACCGGTGACCGGAAATACAAATGAAATCGTGACAATTGACAGATATCACATGATATACAAATATAAATATTGAAACTTAGTATGATTGGCAAACGAACCATGATCAATCAACGAAATTATTAATATTTTTTCTTTCTTTCCTTATATTGTACCGAAACTAGTAGCATCATGAGTGTCCTTTGAGGGACTTTTATTGGTTTGGATTTCATACAACCACATTTAAGATATGGATGAGCTCTTGGAGTTATATGAAGGTTATTTATATACTAATGTCACAACATATAATAAATAATAATTACCAGGCTTAAAAAATTATGCCTACAACTCTTCACGCAGTCAGACCTTTAAACCACTCTGCTAGGAAGACATAATAATTCATTAATCAAGTTGTTTTTAGAGAAAGTGAGAAATTTATAGCTAACTGTACTGAATTTAAATTGATATTTACTAGAAAATATAATAGGGAAAGTGAATCGGACATTGATTGAATGTCACCCTGTCAAAAATGAGAGAACAAGAATAAATAGTATTCTCATTTATTGTCAAAATTGGAGTCTAATAAGCATATAGCTTGTTGAAGAATATACTATTAGATAATTAATTAATCGGTTCTTTTATTATTCGAGTTTATTTCTAATACCTATAAAATCCTTGTGTGGATATGGCTTTTTGCAAATATTTGTGTAGTGGTGTTGTCTGACAGTTCCATTTTCAACACGCTTTTATTAACTTCACCTGTTTGTATGTATGTTTGTAACGTACTCCTTTGGACTCAATTTTTACCCAATTTAAACAAACAGATTGAGTTCAAACTTTATATTCTAGTCAAAAACCTATGAATTTGCAATATACTGGTAAAATATATGGTGTTTTATTAAAAAATTATATAATTTTTATCTGTAAATCGAACTAAAAAGTGGAAAATAGTTCTTAATATGAGAATAAAATTAATAAGGGGAAACATTAATGTCATTATGGCAATAGCTTGAGGTGCTCGATATCAATTAATATAATTTTTAACTATTTTTTTTCCGAAATGCAGATTTAGTGTATAAATGTAGTTAAAAGCCCCCATGCTAATAACATTTTTTTCTTAAACTGAGAAAATTTATTCTGGTAGCTGTCCATTTTTCTAGAAGCAATGTTTACGTTATGAAAACAAACTAGGAAAAATATAGAGAATTTTTAGGAAATTGGCAAAAGAGAATATAATGTTTTGTTACAAAAATGTCAACGGATTGCAGATAAGCATACAAAAGAAAATGTCTATTCTTACAAGGGATGATATTGTGGTATATGTACTCATTTTTCATTTATTCTTGATTTTATTTATTGAAAAACTCGGCACCTAGGCAACCGTTGTCTAAAATATGAACAAATTAATGGAATATTTGAATATATAAACTTTTTAAAGTGAGAGTGAAGATATGAAAAATAATCAAGGTCGTCAGATAGATTTTCTATAATTGTTAAGCTCATTATGTTCAGTTTCCCTTATCTCAGTAAACTGTGACGTTCTTAGAAAACTAGTTTGGAAATATTGAAAAAAATACAAAGATATAAATTCACTAGTTAATATTGTGGTTAGGCGTTTAAAATTGATGGAAAAAATAATCAATTGAAACAACTTTATGTATGATTACTATACTTGAGAAATTTTTTGAAAAGCCATATCGATGGCAAAGCTTCCTACAGCAACAAGTCCGAATTTTGCAATTTTTCTAGTTATTCACCATCCGTCATATGATAACATTGACATTTCACGTGGATTTTTCAATTAAACGTCAGTGACTGTAAAAGTTTTCTGTTATATTCTCCTATTATTTGGTTTATAAACATAAAAAAATTAGCTATTATAAAAAACATGCATTTTCGACTTGCTGCTGGAAATGGACCATTGAAATCATGTGCTGTGGCTAGTGCTGTATTCATATGTGTGGAGCAGTAATGCCCTCTTTTTTTATTCTGTTATTCAACGTCGGTATATTTCTGCGACTGAGGCTAATCACCGACGCTGGGAGCAATCTAACCAGAAATTTCGTCGAACCCACTAGTGTTTCACCCAGTGGTAGCGTTTTTTAACGAGCCCAACATCCATGGACTCGGGACCTCGGCTTCACGTCTCCTCCGAAAGACGGCATATCTACATTATACCTCGAGCTCATCGGTATAATACCTGCGAACTATGATATGCTAGTCCGCTGCAGGCTGTACGAGCCCTATACGATGGTTTATCCTGGCATAGTCACCCATCCAAGTATCACCATGTTCGACACTGCTTGACTTTAATTATCGCATCAAACGCGTTCCACTACAGTGCTGGGTCGTCGCCCTCAGTAAGGCCCTCTGTACATGTATCATCGCATCAGCTCAGCGTACGAGGCAAAAATACGACGCTCACATATTGGGACCTGTCGACAAAGCGGAATCAGCACGTATTCGTAAGGAAGCGCTCTCGCCTCGTCTCCTCTCGTACTGCCTTGTCACTCGCTAAGCGTACCTATGCTAAATAAGAAGTACTATGAAAAAATCCTGATAAACTTTTGATCATGATCAACTATTTATTTAATAAAAATTATCGATCATACAGAGTGAATACGTCCAATATACGGTAACTGTTGTTTAGACTGCTGTAATGAATAAAATGATAGTAAATACATCAATATGTCACAATCTGAACCGAGTTTATGTGTTTAACACCATTTGACACTATGCGCCCTAGGACTCTTAGATTTTATTCGTCTTTACCAGTTATGCTCGTCCTTTCACCAGCATACGGTATTACTGGTCGTATTGCGGACTTGTAAATTTCAATTTCAGTTTTTTTACTGATGCATTTGTTCCTCAGTAGTTTCTGATACTCTCAATACACTTTGTTTCCTGCTATTATTCTTATTTTCACCTCAACGCTTCTGTTGTTCTCCATCAATTACTATTCCCAGGTATCTGAAATGATTCCCTCGAGCTTCTGTCTCCTCTTGGTTGACTACCAGCCCCCTCTTTGCTGCCTCTTTCAAATATCGTTGTGTTCTCGTGTATAGCTTCTTTTGAAGCTATTTCTCTGTTATTTTTTTCTTTTCCTATTTGTGAATTAAAGTTTCCAATTATTATTATTATTTTTTTTATTCTGTTATTTAACGTCGGTCTATTTCTGCGACTAAAGGTCGATTCAAACACATCAGTCACGCCACAGTTCCGACGCCGAACCGGTACCGTTCCGTCACAGAAGCGGGTCGAAGCCTGACTGCTTGGAAACTGTTCGGCAACGGATAAATGTGAACGCCGCCGGATATTTCTATTAAAGAAAATTTTTTATGACGGATTGTTCGGTACGGCGCCGGAACTGTGACGTGACGGGACTTATGTGTTTGAATCGACCTCAAGGCTAATCAACGACGCCGGGAGCACTCTACCCCTAACTTGAAATTTTGGCGAGCCAACTAATGTTCCAACCAGTGATAGCGTTCTTTAACGAGCCCAGCATCCATGGACTCGGGACGTCGGTTTTACGTCTCCTCCGAAAGACGGCATATCTACATCATACCTCGTGCTCATTGGCATGCTACTCACCCTAGTAGTCTAGAGTGCACCCTAGTAGTCTAAAGTGTTTCGCTGCAGGCTGTACGGGTACTATACGATGGTTTTCCCAGTCATGGTCACCCATCCAAGTACTAACTATGTCCTACCTTGCTTGACTGTAATTATCACATCAAACGCGTTCCACTACAGTGCTGGGTCGCCGCCCCAAATTATTATAAAAATGTCGTTTGTAGAGATATCTTCACAGACTCCACCCATCTTCCCTCCTTCGTTTGCTTCTTCCGTTAGTGCATATGGATTAATTATACTTATATTTGTTCAAATTCAATTACTTTGCTTCGTATTCTTTTACTGACCATTATTGCTGCTGTTATCAACTTCTTCTTAATTCCTTCTCAATGACAATAATCTTTAAATTATTAAAATAAAACACAAATTATGGCAAATCTTTTATTTCCTTATTTTATAATTTTTCAAGATATTTTGAATATCGACTATACTTTTCCCTTTAGTTTCCGGAAACGCAATTATAAATACGACAGCCTGGAGCAAGCAGCTTAAACCAAAAACCCACATACAAGAATAAGTACCAATACATTCGGCAAGAAAAGGAAATATTGACAGGTATCCTGAAAGTACAAGGTTGGTGGTAACTGAAAGAAATGAAAGAGCGGTAGATCTAAGTTCCGTTGAAAATAATTCACTCATCACAGCAGCTGGTATTGGACCAAGACCGAGAGAATAAAAAATACAGTACAAAATAACAGCTGTCAAAGTAACATACTGGAAATGGATAACTATTGGTGAATCAATGGTTTTTAAATAAAAAGATGTCCCTACAATTGATACCATTATACCAGCTCCAATGGAAGACCAAATCAACATCAACCTTCTTCCAGTTTTTTCTACTATTAAACAGGTGAGTGTGAATGAAGATACTTTAACAACTCCAATAACGATGGCTATAGTGTTACCAGACAACTTGAAACCCAATTCATTGAAAATTGGTGCCACTAAAGGCATTATAATCGGTACGCCAGAAAAGGTCTGAGCAAGAATTGGCAGCGCAGCTAAAAATAATCCAATTCGTCCTTCTTTCAGACTGAAAAGTTTCACAAAATATAGTTGTTTAGTTTCGCTATCTTCGGCTTCTTCTATTAAACATCTGTTGATATGAATCAAATCGTGTTCTAGTTCTAAATTAGTCTTGTTGCTCCGAAATTTTCTTAAGGTTGTCATGCATTCTTCTTTTTTCCCTTTTGATAACGAATAAACTGGACTTTCTGGAGCAAACGAGAAGAATACAAGAAAAAAAATTAGAGGTGCTCCCAATATGAATGTGAAAATTCTTAAACTAAAAGACGGTCCTGTTGCATAACCATAAAGTTGTCCAACGGGTGAAAAAACAGACATTAAGCAACCGTACTTTGCCCTGTTGTGGTCTTCACAAATTTCTGTGATATAAACAGGAAGAATTCCCCAAATTCCACTCGAGAAGGTTTGAAAAAGTGTTAAAAAGATTATCATGAAGTATATTTTATTGCTGAAAGCTAATCCTACAGTGCACAACAGCATAGCAAGGCCAAGAACATGCAGACTTCTTTTTCTTCCAATAACGTCTGATAATTTTGGCAGGATAGCTCCACCAATTAAAGAAACATATCCGGGTATACCAACTAATAAGGATATCTCCGCGGTTGTGATGGATCTTCCCAGAGGATTGGAATTTTTGTCATCTGATTGCATTTTAACTATTGCTGGAGAGGTCCATATCCAAAATGCTGATCCCTCCAGTTGTAATATCACAGCTGAAAAAAAATTAAAATTGAAACATTATTTTTTCTACAATCACATTGAAAAGTAGGCTTTTTCGCTTGCCATTTACAACGAAAAGTTGACGTTTTTTGGGAAGAGTTACTTTACACTCGCCAAGCGTAAAAAATTGCAAAACGCTCGTTGCCCATAACAACCGATACTACAAACATAATTGTATTGACAGCGACAGTGGCAGTGATAGTGACATCATAGATAGAGCAACCTGGCTAGGGAGTGTTTTTGTCTTCTGAAAATCTTTTACAATCTAATAAATCGATGTTTTGTTAAGTTCTTAATGTTTTAAACAATTTAGTGCGATTGCAATGTTACCGTATTAATTTTTTGTGTGTTTTTGTGCCACGTTCTGAATATTTTGCATATACTGGCCGGATGGCCCTGCTAGCTGAGGCCTTTCTAATTGTGGAATAAGAAGAAGTACTTCGACAGTATTGACAATAATAATTATACGCTTGAAATTGTATAAAGTATTTGACAGGTACTTGAAATAAGAAGTATGAATTTATCAATTTTATTAGTTATAATATACACATAGATTCAAAAGTTTTGCATCACCCTAAATCTCCAAAAAAAATGTGTTCATTATAAATGGATCAGAGATTAATCAAATAATTAGTTTCAATAAAAAAAACGTGTATATTTGTCAAAAATTTTTATTATCCAATAATAAACTTGCTTTAAACATAAAAAGTATTCATAGAAATTAAATAAATTAAATACAAATTAATTCTTTTTAAACAAAAGGTTGAGTGAGAACCTGCATGAGAACTTTTAATAAAGAGTATTTCCACCTCTAGAATTTTTGCAAGCTTGAAGTCGCCTGCCCATGCTGCTTACCAAATTATTGATATTCTGTTGGGGATTATTTCGCCATTCTTCTTGGGCCGCATGAACAAGCTCTTGTAGACTCCTGGGTGGATTTCTGCGTGCTGCCACTGCCCTGGCAAGCATGCCCCAAGCATGTTCTATGGGACTCATGTCAGGAGATAGGGCAGGTCAGCTCAAACGATTGATCCCTTCAGTTTCAAGATACTCATTTACAGCTCTGGTCCGATGAGGTCGGGCGTTATCGTCCATAAAAACGAAGGAATTGCCAACAGCTGCGCGCCATAGTCTCACGTGAGGATGTAGAATCTCTCTGAGATACCTATCACCAGTCATCATTCCCTACACATGGATTAATTCTGTGCGATCATTTAACATGATACCAGCCCAAAACATAGCACTTCCTCCTCTGAAGGGCGGCACGGGGCGAGCATGGGCAAGCTGAGCAACTCTCGTTGGATCCCGCCACACACGTATTCGATGGCTATCTTGTACCAAACAAATCCTTGTCTCGTCTGAAAAAATCACCGAATTCCAAAATTTTTCAGGCAAGGCCGCGTGTTCTTGAGCCCACTGTAGTCGGCGAACTCTGTGCTCAGGTTGTAGTCTGGGCACTCTTATTGGTCGGCGACACCTCAAACCTGTCGCAAGTATTCGTTTTCGTAATGTCGAGATCGATACTTAAACTCCCAACGCATGTCTCATATCTCTTTGGAGTGCTGGTATTGCCATGGTCGGGTTTCTTCGGATAGTTAAGTGGATATAGCGGTTCTGCCGCTGATTGGTAACACGCCTTCTACCGCTTCTAGGTCTATCACGAAGAGAATTGGTCTGGAGATACCGGTTCCATACACGAGACACATCACTTTGCCAAACGCCAACTCTGTTTTTCATGAACCTTTGAGAATGACCTTCTTCAACTAAAGCCAATATTCTTGCACGGTCAATCTCACTTATGACTTGACGTTTCATGTTTGCACTTAAAATCGTAAAAATCAAATGCCTTGAATGTTAAAATGATCGCATTGAAAATGTTATCTTACAAAAAAACTGTAAACATCTGTATATTGCAAAAAATATGAAACATATTGAAATGGTAAACATTGATAAACAAGCCAACAAAAAATTGTTAGCGCAAAAAAATTCCTTCGCATCCGAAGAAGGTGATGCAAAACTTTTGAATCTATGTGTATATTCAAGTGATTGTAGAAAAAATGTTATATGTATTGCGAGCTGAAAGTGGAATTATTGTTCTCAAGCAATTAACCCTTGCTTTCGAACAATAATTCCTCACTTTTCGCTCTTAGAAATAACTATTTCATGAAAGGTACATGCTAGTAAAAATAGCCGTTTTTTTTTGTTTTTTTCTGATCCAATTTTTTTTATTTTTTCCGAGCCAATCTTTTTCAAATGTATAAGGTCTAGGATCACTTACACAATGCAGATACAGATTCCGGTAGAGCTTCAGGCGTCAGATCGAAAAAAAAGTTTTTGGCAGATATCTCGCGAACTTAGCGCTTTAGGGCAAAACTCATTGATACTATCATTCTAGAGAATAAAATTTCGCACCTTTTGATTTCTGTATACTTCTTTTCTTAAACTAATCGTTCACGATTTATGGACTATTTCATTATCCGGCTCTTCTATCTTTGCCGATAACTCTTGAAATATTTGGTTCCAGTATTTTGTTTAAATCAAAAAAGGCAAACACCATTATAATGCAGCTTATAATATTCTAAATGCTGGTTCAGAACCAAAGAGTGCCATTCCAAACCCTTCCTTACTGGGGCACTTCCGTTGCATTGTCTACATACGCGACATAGTTGTCAAACATCATCTTGTAGTTCTCCAAGTGACGCAAAACTGTTGGCATTGCGGAAAAATACGCACTGTCGTCATTTACAATAGGAGATTTTGATAAAATGAATATTTAATTTTTATAAAGCTTAAGCGAGTATTATTTGGGTACTACACTCTGTTTTACATAATCTCTTGTAATATCATAATATATAGATGTTTGAAATTATGATCAATATCTTTTTAAACGCTTTTATCACATTTTTCTTTCCTTCCCCTTTTTCTCTGATAAAGACATAGTTAGACTGTGATTAGATTTGTCGCAGCTAAATTAGAAATGCATCTATAAAAAGACAAATACTATTGAGGTTAGCAACAAAAAAATAAAAGTTTAGCAAGCTTTCGTGAATCTTCATTTACATATTCAGGGAACTAAAAATTGAGGAACAACATAATTTATCGCTTTTATACGACTTTTCAAAGGTTTGACTAATATAAGAAAGATCGCAGCTATTGCAACAAAGTTTCTAAACTACATTACTACTATCCTAAGGTGGGTATTCTGTCTTTTAAAGGACTATAAATATATTTTACTACAAAGGCACTTTAGTGATGAGCAAAGCAAGACCAAGACCAAGACTCGAACAGTCTCGGTCTTGGTCTTGGTCTTGCTTATTCAGTCTTGGTCTTGGTCTTGCTCAAATCTGTCTGGTCTCGGTCTCGGTCTTGGTCTTGCTGTATTTTGTTTGGTCTTGGTTTTAGTCTTGGTGTTGCCATAATTTATTAACGAACATCTTTCAAAACATTTTGTAAACACTTTATTTTCATGCAACAAACATTTTTAAACCTAAATTTACTATATTTGAATTAAAAAAAGTGTATGTGTGTGTGAAAAAGAATTTTTGGTTGAGTCCTGCGTATTTAGTCTTGGTCTTGTATAGTCGGTCTTGGTATTAGTCTTGTTCTTGTTCATTCTGTCTTGGTCTTGGTCTTGCGAATCGAAGAATGGTTTTGGTATCGGTCTTGTTTTGCTTTTTCGCAAGACCAAGACGAAGACAGCAAGACCAAGACCAATTTTGCTCATCACTAGCACTTACAAGCAAACTTAACATTCGTACGTATTGTGAAACAATCTTGGTAAATATGGAAGTATATTCCATTATGTATGGCAAAGAAACAATAGGAGTGGAAGGAAATAACATTTTTAGACCTTTCAAACGGTATATTACAAGCCTATAATTCCCATTTGAAATATTTGGAGAGAAGACCATATTGGGGAGGAGGTTAAAGTTTAAACGAGTGTTTTTTCATGTATTTATAAAAATGAAGCCTTCAGAATTATGTGAGGTGGATATTTTTTATTGAAATGCTCTGTATTATAGTCTGCTTCTTATTGTCTGACAGCACGCGAAAAGGTCACAGATGCTAGTCAGGTAGTAAACCATAAGCGTCACCGTTCATCTAAGGAATTTATTTACTATTTAATTTTATACCCGATCTGATATATAAAGGTAATATATGAATCTAAATTCGGTTAGTTAAAACAACTAACTGACCTTCATACATTTGTAGAGTACATACAGTTAAAACAATACATTATTTTTGAAATAATCTTGTAACGCAACTATTCTGACTGAATATTTCATTAATTATCTTGAGAATTTGGCGGAGGTCAATTCTTGGGACACATATTAACAAGCCATTTATCAATTGTTATTCCAGATAATTACTGTTGATAATAACATTTCCAAGAAACATTACAATAGGGTCCTATAGGGATTGTCCTAATGACTACTTAGAAATTTTGCAGGTATATACGGTGAAAGTTGTATAATTTGTTTTGCTCAGAGTCGCTTACGTTCCATAAGTGTTAACTGTGTTGTGAAAAATGTGTTCAAGTTTCACCCCAGTAAAGTGTACGAACGTGCTTAGCTTACAAACGAAGACTGTAGTGTTAAATGTGCATGATGCTGTTGTACATCAAATGCCGGCTGCAACTGTTAGAAATATGGTTTCGACATGTTCCAATATGACAGGAGTTAGTGAATCCACTATTTACAGGCTTCTAAGGGAGAGAAAAAATGGAAATATATCTCTACCTAAAAAGTCAATTGGAAGAAAACCACAATACAATACAAGACGAAAAGTACACGAATTATATTTTTAAAAAGAGATCCCATTCCTCGACATAATTTTAAGAATGGTAAAGGAGGACGAGAATTTGCCTGACACAGGGCGAAAAACTTTGTGGAAAATATTACACAAATTAAATTTTACTTGGGAGAAGCAAAGTCGCAAATCAGTGCTAATCGACAACGAGCAAATAATATGTTGGAGACGACAGTATTTACGAGATATCCGAGAATACAGACAGGAGGGAAGACAAATCTATTATCTAGATGAGACATGGCTCAATGAAGGACATTCAGTGAAAAAAATATGGCAAGACAAAAGTATTAAAACCAGTCGTCAAGCTTTCATAGAAGGTTTATCTACTGGACTGAAAACTCGTATCGGTAAAGGTCGCCGACTAACAATAACGCATATTGGATGCAATCAAGGGTTCGTTGAAGGTGGTTTACTGGAGTTTCAGTCAATATCAACCAAAGACTATCATGAAGAAATGACTGCAGAGGTTTTTGAAGAGTATTTTACACAAATGGTCGAATTGATTCCAAATAATGCTGTAATCGTTATGGACGATGCCACTTATCATTCGCGATTAACAGAAAATCTTCCATCTACCTCTTGGAGAAAAGCTGATATTAGAAACTGGTTAATGGTAAAAGATATACCATTTGAAGATGATATGTTGAAAAAAGAACTTTTAAAGGTTGCTTCAGATCACAAGCTACAAATCAAAAAGTTTTTTATTGATGAAATAGCCAAGAATCGTGGGATAACAGTGCTTAGTTTTCCGCCATACCATTGTGAATTAAATGCGATAGAGTTAATATGGGCCCAAATGAAAGGTTATGTAGCTAGACATAATAAAACATTTAAAATGAAAGATGTTCGTGAACTAATGAAGTACTCATTGACAACAATAACTGAAGAGAACTGGAGAGATGCTGTGAATCATGTAATTTAAGAGGAAGAGAAAATGTGGGTTTTAGATAACCTCATAGAACAAACTTTAGAACCGATAGTGATCTCTCTCGACGAGTCTTCGGATGATTCTTGTATGGCCATCGAAGAGGATGATACTATAGATTGAATTTTATATTTTCTATAAATGGTATGTTTACTTTACTTGACATACATTAATTCATTGTCAATAAATTTCAATTATGAAAATTAAACTATATTTTCTTTAAATAATTCAATTTAATGAAAATTAAAATGTAACTTGTTAATAGGCCTGAACGAATGAATTTTATTTCAACTTTAATGTCGACCGAATCTAATTAAATAAGCAGAATAAACTGATATCGTAATCTCCGCCACTGCCGCAATATTTATCGTTTATTGTATTTTGAGCTGAAACAGGGATGTATAGATAACCAATACAGACACCTACTTGTTTTGCATTAGAATTTTAGTATTTACTTGTAAAATTCTTAGGGTCACTCTGTAAAAGATACATTTCTATTTGAATATTTAAAGAGGCTACTCAGACATCAAGAAATAGAGTATAATATAATAAAATACAAATAACACAAATAATAGCACACGCCCTTTCGTTGCACTGAGAGATCAATTAGATAGTCACCTCGTTTTGTTAAAACAGCCGGAAATTGAAAAAACTATATATTATCTTTTCCTCATCGCACTCCACACTTAACTACACGACAAAACGATGGCATTCGAGAACTAATTGTTAATTAAAATATATTATTATCTGTTGTTCACCAGTAAACATTGAAAACTCATTCTATTCAGTCCCCTCCAGCACAATATTAGTAGGAGATCTGGCACCAATTTTTGGTTAGGTAGGTATTTGAGACAAGCTGGAGCTTCAGACCTGGCTGGTGAGTAGCCTCCAAATTTTTGTTTATTGTTATTTATTGTAGTTTAATGTTTTAAGAATGGAAAAATCTTAGCCAGACAATTTAGAAGGGGTTTTAACATTGCATGGCACGTAAGTAAATATTTTGCAGGAAAATATTCCAAAGTTCAGGGGTTGATTCAGACCCTCTATTCACCAGCCAGGTCTGCTGCTCCGTGTTAGGTTATAATAATAGGAGAGGTATGTGACAAGTTTTTCAGCTTGCCTCAAATACCTACCCAAAAATTGGCGCCTATATGGCGGACTATATGGTCAACCTGTCAGTATCACAGGACAAACCTGTAAGATCGGATAGATGTTAGATAATCGGATGTTCAAGTAGCCAATATTTGAGAGTTACGATGCAGGGTTTAGGGCATAAAATAACAGGAATAAAGAACTATCACAATGTTATTTGAATATAAAATCGTTCCATTTTATCGAAATAAATGTTTATCTCATACTTCTTAATAAACTAATTATAGTATTTGGATAAAATAATTGGATTTAGAACTAATATTTTGCAGCTCACCTGTAACTACGACAAAACGCAGAAAAATAGTATCAGGTTTTTTTTCTACAGTACCAGGCGGATGAAGCTTAATTATATTGTTTTTGTCTGGCGTAGGAACATATTTAACTTCTTCCAATGTGGTTTTATCCATAATAATATTTTATTCCACCTGTGCTATGCATATCACTTTACTGTTTCACCGTTTATAAACTAGGCATGTCGATAAGAATTAAATTGTACCAGTTGTTTTTTCTTTACTTTAAACCGATGTAAAATAAGTTGAAAACAAATAATTACACTATCATCATTCTGAAATCATTTCATAGTTATATACATATTTTATACAGAGTGTATTATTGTTTATTTTGGAAGACGATCCAAATCTATACCAATTTGTAAAAAAACGTTTGTGTGAGTATGTATATGTTACGGTAAAAGTAGATATTGCGGCAAATGTACACATTTTCCAGTAAATGTGAACATTTGCCTTCTCGTTTGGGTAATGTGCAGTCAACCAACATTTACAATTTCAAAGAAGGAAAAAGTACATTGAATTCACAATGACCATGTCGTTTTGGTAAATTGAGAAAAGGGGGAAGGAAATATAATCATTACACTCTCCCTTCCCCTTAAAAGTTATCCAATACTTTGTAATAAACATTAATATATTCAAGAAAGGGAAGGGAATATAATCATTGGATTCACTCTTCCCCTTAAGCTATCCTATACTTTGTAATGAACATTAGGTTATTCAAAAAGGGGGAAGGGAATATAATCAATGGAATTACCCTTCCCCTTCTTAATTTACTTTGTGATAAATACTTATTATTATTAAATACTTGGTTCAATTATTGAGGGGAAATATTGAATGCAAACTCAAAGGTAATATGATAACAACTCTTTATTTAGTTAAAATAACTGCTGACAAAATGCATTTTCTTCTACACATATCCGTTTTTCATTCATTCAAACTGATCACTAATCCAAAATCCAAGGAAATATTCACGCAAATATCAAAATGAAATGGTAGTTTACCTAACTAGTGCGGAAAGTGATACTTTTCCGCACGCTGTTGAACGACGCTTTAGCGGAGTTTGGCCAGCAATCGCGTGCAGAAAAGTCTCTTTACGCACCTGTTGGGCACACTATTTTTTCCACTAGAATGCGGAAAAAAAACCAGAAGTTAAAATGAAGAGATATTCATTATTGAATGCATATCAACAAATTAATTATTAGATATTATTTGACATTCATTTGATGAGGCTTATACCAAAGCCATTAAGAAATTATCCAAAAATTCCAGTTTTTTTTTCATCAAAAACTATAGCAGAATTTTAATTAATTTCTTCATTTTTCAGTAATTTGGAAAATTCAACCATAAAAATATATATTTTAAATATTCAAATGTTAGTATATTGCAAAAAAACTTAACAAATTAACTTTCCGCACTAGTGCGGAAAAGTGACTCGTTCCACACTGAAAAGAGTGCGGAAAAGAGGACTTGTTCGCACGCTAGTAGAAAATTGGTAGTTTGTACAACTAGTGCGAAAATTGTCACTTTTCCCACGAGCGCAGAAGTTTGAGCAGAAAAGCGTGTTTTGCATAGTGGTTGTAGGAAAAAGTTTCCAATTTTATTTCTCATTAACAAAAACAATTCATAGCCTTTCGAATCGCCTATAGAGCGATCCTAGCACTCCGATGTGTGGTAATGTGGTAGAATTAATTAGGAACTGTCTGAATGACATTGCTACCGAGAGTTGGAAAAGTTTGATGAGTCATGTTATCAATGCTGAAAACTACCTTTCTGTAGAATCAATTACACCAATTATAATTAATTTTCATAAGGATAACGATAGCGATACTGAGCTAAATATAGAATAAAATTGTACATTTAAATAAATTACTTGTATATCTGCTATATTATGCAAAATGTAATCAAAATTTCTTCAGTACGACCCTGTAACACATTCGTATCTTCTCCTTGATAATTTCCTACACAATCAATGCGATTCTGTCAGAAAATAGCATAATTATTTATATAAATAATTTTTGAAGAAACTATTATATTGCAGTTTCGTCAAATTGGGCATAACAGCCTTAGATATACTGTGATCTGCTAACGCATTTGACATTTTTCTGTATACTTCTGCCCATGGAGCTACTATTAAGAGGAGATGACACAGTCGACTATCTTATAATAGGAAAGTGGTATCACATGAGTGACATTGTGATGTTAGCAATATGGCGTCGACGGCAGAGCCGGACTATTTAAATTTTCAATCAATAAAAATATATTCACTAGTGAAATTCTTTTTCACCTAGATATAGCGTAGCAGCTTTTTGAATTTTTGATTGGAGGTGGTTTTCTTCGTTAAAGTGCACATTATCGACCTTTTGACAAGATGAAGTTGATAATATAGAAACACTGTATTTTGTTA
>CAJUYH010002545.1:0-39329 GCA_910591685.1 Galerucella tenella
GCGCGTCACTACATATAGAGCTAATACTTTCCAAAGCTGTTCTATTAGATCTAAGGTATCTCTCATATCTTTAACTGCCACGCTCGAGTAGTCCCGAAAAATCCCCTATTCGCCTCCCTAACTATAATAGAACAAGTGTAAAAAAATATTGACTTACCCGTCACCATCCAATGTGATATGTGTATTAGCCATAACCTTCAAGACTAGTCCAACTGTTGTCTTTTCGTTGCAATCGATGCCCAAAAGACACGATTCTTCCCCTCGAACACCCATTCTTGAAACGACCACTAAATACCTAGTCCTAGCTGGATGAACACTTTCTAGTTTTACTGCCTGTAACAATGGAAAAACTAATATTAAAATTTAACCTAAATTTAACCAAACTAGATATTTTTTCTGAAATTTATCATTTTGTTATATTATTAACAGTTTAGATGGATGCGGCTTTAGCAGCAGATTATACTGAGTGTTTGTTTTGGTTATTAGAGTATTAAGACAAATTTTTATCAAATTTATATGAGGCGTATAAGATCTACAACAATTTTTATGAAATTTATTGTTTTTTTATATTTTTAACAGTGTAGATGGCGAAGGTTTTAACCGCCGTTATTATTGAGTGTTTTTTTTGGTTACTAGAAAAAATTTGATCAAATTTATATGACGTGTTTAGAATTATTAGAACTACAATACCCTAGCACTCACATCTGAGTCATACTAATGTCTTTTGTTACAAGCTTTAGGATGTGTTTACAGTTTTGAGACTAGTCTAGATCCGTGGCTTTTGATAGTACTTGGTAAGATATAGATTCATGATATCCGGAAACCTCTACAAAAGCATACGCCTCTACCTCAGCTCCTACAATATTCTCAAAGCTTCAAGACTTAAAACAATCGAAAAGTAGAGGAAAGTCACCAAATACCATTTTGTTTTTGGGATATGAAAAAACTTAATATAAATTAAATCAGTTTAATGTTTTCACTAATCAGTCATACATTTATATGTAGTAAATAACAGCCTTTGATCAAATATATTAGTTATCAAATTAAAATCTAACACAAAAAACAAAATCACAAATGAGTAACCAAATATGGAATAGGTATCCATATATGAAATATAAGCATAAATCAACATAAAATTAACAAAAATGGACATTAATATCTTTGAGATCAATTAAATAAATATAATATATTGTGATAAAAGAAAGAAGTTACATAATTACTTGCAAAAGTCACAGATCCAAGTATCAAACTCTGGACCAGCACAATTATAATGTACCCAGAGCCCACACATCAAGCATTTAATTCAATATTCCATAATTAGACACCGACGACTGTCCATATTTGGATTTTTATACTAGTTCAAACTCTTCTAAATATTTTTTAAAGTCACAATATTTTAATGACAAAAAATTACAAAATGGTGAAATAAACATAATACCGATATACTAAATAGTATAACACTTACATAAACAAACATAACAGCTGGTAATACTCGTTTATTACTTACTTTTAAAATTTTCTGCACGACAACAAAACAAAACACGCTTGCCACACGTGAAGCATTCGTGCAACTGACTCGATGGTGTGGGTGCGATAGTTAGTAGACCGAATGAAACAGAAGATGGTCGAGTGTTGCGTTTCATACTTATCATTCCATATTAGGATAGTATTCCATATTTGGTGACTTTCCTCTAACATTCTTTTTGCTTGAGGATGCAAAATACCGGAAACTTGCTTTTTATTATTCATATTATCACTTTAAATTGTCAAAGTGACATATCTGACATTTAAATAAAAACTTCGCAGGTAAAAAACTTTTTAGAATCGCTGAAAACTAAATACATATCTTTTTTTCTCCAGTCGAAATTGCATAAGTCTGTCTTATTCATCTTACGGATTTTATTTGGAAGTTATAATTAAACGCAATAAAAGAAAACAAGAATGGTGAGTATGTCTTTGTTGAATCATAGGACCCGCATGATAAGACTACATTTGACTATACCAGAGTTTTTAAAATGGAAACGGTCGAATGTGTGTATGTGTGTATTTTCATTAAAAAAAATAGAGAACTGTTAAAACTGGAAGTGAATAAAACGCAATACCTTAATGGTAAGTTCAGTTTCCTCTTAAGGTAAAGTGTACTGTAAGACATTATCATTGAAAACCGCAATTAGCTTGGTTTGTTCGTAGGTTATCATTTTATAAGTTTATTTGAAAAAAACCTAGCGGATGATTTTATTCATGGTTTTGTATTATTAGGAGCGAATAAAATAATAGGGTACAAGCATACATTTTGCTATTGGTGGGAATTGAAGCTTTATCAGGTCTCCTAACACCTTGCATGCCTATTTTTCCAAAAAAATATGAACTTTTCTTTTAAAACGACTTTAAAAATCATAAAATTTGAAAGTCGGCCAAAACGCGCTTTACGTCATAAAGATGGCTGCCCCATGGTGTGACGTCATTTGTTTACGTTCTTATTCGTGTATCACGCTCTGAGTTCTTGTGACCTATTTTTTTTCTAAAAGCTTTAAGAATGGATAAAGCCGAAAAAAAACTTTGTATTCCAAGTATTGCATTGTTCCAGTGTGTATATCAACGTCTATTAAAGCTCCAGACAAAATATTTGTTACTTTACCTGGTGGCGCAAGCAAAAATACACTTAAAAGAAGGGCATTACTTTTGTTTGTGGAGACCATTTTAATGTAAGTACCTACTTCTATGCTGGTAATTTTTATTCTTAAATAGTTTGAGGTTATGTACCTATATGACTAGGAATCAACCATAAAAACATCATTTTCTTACGACCACACATCGAAATATGGTTGGTATATATTATGTAAATAAAACATAGTTTAAATCGTACTTACGATAATGCTTCAACTCCTCTTATTTCCTCTGCATCAAAGCAGCTGTTTGACTTCATAAATTCAAGCAGCATAAATGAGTCTACTTTGGGCAAGTTATCAGTTTGTGCTTTTACAAAACCTTCGCTAGCCATATCTTTACTCACAAAATATGAAAGAATCGTCACTGAACACTGAACTAGTAAATAAAATATATTCCTCCAAAAGTTTTAAAATATCTTCGGAAATATCGAATATTTATGACCACTTTCCACTTTACGTTGACTTTTAGAAATAAAAAAAGCACACACAAACACGTAATGGTCTCAAACAAACATATAATAGTATATTATGTTACTAGGAGTAGAAGGCCAACATTATTGTTGAGCCCAGATTCTTGCACTGCCGAGGCGCTAGCCGAGGCTGTGCAAACTGGGCGAAACATATAATGGGCCTTCTGCTCCGAGTAACATATACTATTTTTTCTTCAAGCGTAATAATAATATGCATTTTATAAAAAATATAGAAGGCTTGGTTTATAT
This sequence comes from Galerucella tenella, assembly GCA_910591685.1. Lineage (NCBI taxonomy): Eukaryota > Metazoa > Arthropoda > Insecta > Coleoptera > Chrysomelidae > Galerucella > Galerucella tenella. The sequence continues at coordinate 3,389 of CAJUYH010002545.1, forward strand.
CTCAACTATTTAATTAATACAAACGAAAAATTACATAAAGTGTTACCTATTTATTAACAGTAATATTAAATGTGCAGTTTTGTATACTGCAGTTGTTTAAATTTAAGCCACTGCCACCGCTTTCAGCTTCGACATTTACAATTTTGTCATTGGTATACATCATATTATTAGTAAGTTGATTGTCGATTATTATGTCAGCGATTCCAGAACTATTACTTGGTTGTTCTTGCCAATTAAGTATTTTTTGTGCAGTTTGTGTTTTACTGGAAATGGAATCCTCTAAGTACCCTTCAGCAACACTGGTGGATTTCCATCCACCATGCCGCTTTAAAGCGGTAATATCACCTCCGTTGTCAACTAAAATAGTTGCGGAAGTCCTCCGAAGGCAATGTCCTGTATATTCATGAGGATTTGTTAATTTCAAAAACGTAGCAACGTCTTTTGGTACGTTTGATATTTTGTGGATACCCATTACCACACGGTGACATTTACCATTCTGGTATTTAATAAAAAATCGCTGCAGGCCAATATCATCCGGACGAAGAGCCGTATACTGTCTTACCAAATTCAAATAAAAATCGCCAATTATAGTAAACGACCGTTGTTTTTTGTTTTTTGTGTTTATGATTTTAACCAAAATTAAATTTCCCAAATCTTGGATTTCGCTAGACTTTAAATTAACAAGTTCATCGCATCTAAGGGCTCCTGTGACTCCAAATATTAATATAACCTAAAACAAACGTTGAAATAAATAAAAAAAAAAGCTGGTAGCACCGGGATTAGAACCGCTGACCTTTGCGACCGAAGACAAAAGCTCTGCCACTGAGCTACCGTCATTAAATGTTATAAGTAGGAAATGAGGTAATATTTGCTGTCAAGTTAAATATTGATCTGCTAGTAGATATCACTGTCAACGGTTTAATAAACGTAATAATGATTAAAAAGAAATAAGAAAGTACCTACCTTTGTTGCTAAATAAACATTATTTGGTGCATCCTTGAGAAATTTATCAAATTGATCTTGTGTTAATACTTTTGATTTTTTCGGTGTATAATTTTCCCCTTGGCGCTTTATAAATGCAATTAATTTGCTATATTTTTCTATTTTAACATTATGTTTAATGTTTAATTGACTTTTAATCATTGAATACTGTGCCCATAGAGTAGAACTTTTAAACTTTCTGGACAAATTCGTGAAGTATGCAAGCATAACGTTTTCCGTGTATTGCTGTACATTATATTCATTGCACCATTTTAGAAATTTTTCGTATGCAAAATCATACAGTTTACGCGACTTCGTTGGAATTAGAGTTTCAATACTGGAATTAGCTATTTCAACTAATTCCGGAGGCGTACATTGCAATTCTTGAGACATTTTTCACAAAATTTTCAAAACAGACAAACGTCAAATTAAATAAGTTTAAAAATGACAGTTCCTACCTACTTGATTACAACGCCCCATTATTTTATTAGTACAATAATGAAAATTAATTTTTGTACTAGTAAAATAATGGGATATTTCTACGGTCTGTGTTGCAAAAAGTAATATAGTTATTATTATACGCTTGAAGAAAAATGATATTTTTACGTCGATGAAGCAATTAATAGTTGATTAAAATACAATATAAACACACAACTACACATAACCCAATGTAATACCGGCCATATTGACATAAGTAAACACAAGAGATATGACATCACACGTATCATGGGTAGCGTTCGGAAATCCTCGGGTTGTGGTCGGAAAGTGCATTGAAATTTGAATTTTATTTCAAAATATGGGTGTAATTTCCAATGGAAACTGGTTTATTTCCTATTGTTAGTAATTTTTGATATCATATTTACTATTATAAATTAATATCCAAGCAAAATATGAAATATGCGTGTACTCTATTATAAAGGGTGTGACATGTGAAAGTGGCCAGCACCAACTTTCTTATTTTAAATGCAAGCCCCTGTATATTATTTATTTTTTGGAATTTTCAGAAAGCTCTAGACATAATTCATGGATAATGTCTAATACCTAACTTCAACAGTTTCAGAAATATTGAGTGTTTTCAAATTTATTTCAAAAAAATTGTCATAAAAAAAGAAGAAAATTATTTTATTTCACAGAAAGTTGGTATTGACCACTGTCACATGACACACCCTATATAATTCTTTTTTGAAAAAAAAAATTATGCATTTGAAAATACAAATCAACGTGTCTAAGCATTTTCCCCAACACGTCTTTACTTATTCGTTATCGAATATAGTCTATATAGAAAGGACAAGGAGTAATAAATCATTCATTTAAGTAGATTTCATAGACGTACCAAAATATATTTTAAGAGGGTATACCGTAAGGTACATTTTGTATTGAACGAATGAGTTGCAGCTATGCTAAAGAATATACGATTTAGGTCAGAGGTAACGGGATGTACTAATTTTAATAAAAAAAAGTGATAGAGGTACATAAATTTTAGTAAGTTTGATAAAGAAAGGCAACACAGTTTATTCATAATAGAAAACAAACCAATGTGTAACAATAATTATTTTATATATTTTTGTATATATGTGTGTATAAATGCTGGATATACAGTTTCCAAATCTTGGCAAGATGAAAACATTAAAAGCGGAAGGCAGGCATTCGTGGAAGGTTTGTCGTTAGGTTTGCAGCCACCATCTGGAAAAGGAAAAAGACTTATCATTGTCCATGTTGGAAGTTCTGAAGGTTTTGTTGATGGTGGATTATTAACTTTTATTTTAAAACTCACGGGGGACTATCACGAAGATATGAATGGGGATGTCTTCGAGGAATGGTTTGTTCAAATGTTGGATCTGATTCCAAAAGGGGCTGTTATTGTTATGGACAACGCAAGTTACCATTCACGTTTACGAGAAGCATTGCCCACAAGTCGTTGGCGTAAAGCAGAGCTTTTGGAGTGGCTTATTTCGAAAAATATTAAGTTTCCAAAAGATCCACTAAGGAAAGAACTTTACAGAATTGCAAAAATGAACAAGAATAAATACAAAACCTACATTGTAGAAGAAATGGCTTCTTCTCGTGGTATATCAGTTCTTCGACTTCCCCCTTATCATTGTGAACTTAATCCCATAGAATTAATATGGGCTCAGGTAAAGGGGGAAGTTGGAAAAAAAATACTACTTTTAAAATAAACGATGTTGTGAAATTGTTTGAGAGTGCTGTAAGTCATGTTAGTAAGGAAAATTGGACAAACTGTATCGAGCATGTTATCAAAGTAGAGGCAAATATGTGGAAAATTGACAATATTTGTGATGATTTAATCGACCCTATTATTATTAATGTTAACAACGATTCTTCCTCTTCCGAGTCGGATATAGAATAAAATGTAAGTAATAAATGTATTCCAATAATTATTTCTTTTCATTTTTTATTATATTATAATTTAAAACGTATTTTTTCCCAAAATACACACCACTGCATTGCGTTATTGCCTCGGTTATTGCTTATCTGCTAATCCTTTAACAATGAAGAAACCCTAAACTTTGCTACAACTGAAACAAATACGGGGTCGATCTACCTGGTTTTTAGATTTACGGAAGAAATGTAATTTAAAGTGAGAGATTTATCAAAAATTTCATGGTGCTCCCTGTAAAGGTTTTGCATACTTAATTAGGGTTTATTACACCTCGTACTTTTTGTACATACTATAGAATACTACCATTATTTTTAGCCCTTTATAATGTGTCGAATATTTGGTACGAGCTCCTGTGACATCCTGTATAGAAAACGAAGCAATAATGTCAACAACCTCGATTAATAAACAATTTATAGTGAATTGCAAACGATATATATGATAGGCGCAGCAACGTTGCATATCATTAGCATATCTATATGCACACCTTATGAATTTTTTTTATATAAGCAGTTGAAACTATTGAAACAATACATTCAATGAATTTTCATGTTTTATCGAGCAATAGTAATTATATTATACGATAATGTACTTTCACTATACTACAAAATTTGCATTTTAAAAATAAAGCGTTAGAAAGAAATAGATTACGATTGTTTTTTTCGTAACACTATAACGTAACACACACTATAATATATTTTTATCATATTGATTTGAGACCATAGGCGGACATTGGAATTTAATTAATTAATTAAATAATCTGGGATCCTTATTCTTACTCAACTACACTGCACTGCACTGCACTGCACGGCAAATTTATCGCACCTAAATATATTTTCTATTGTCCTCGCTTCCTGCGGTTCACTATACAGGAATAATCTAGCGAAAGTTGCCAACTGAACACTTATTTACATGAAGAAGCAATTCTGTTCAATTCTTTGGATCACCCTGAAATGTTTCAGACACGTTTTTATCATTTATAATCAGCTTTTCAGCTAGAGTAGAGTAGAGAGGGAATCATTAAAAAAAACCACCTCACTTCTTAGAAATCAGACAGCCTGGGACATGCCACAAGACGGTATGATGAAAAAGTATTAACTTTTCAAAGAAATTGAGCAACCTGAAGGAATGGGTTCCAAATACTATTACCAGACTTGGAAAGAATGCAATTCAATGGTACACAGACGGCTTAAAAGCAATAGAAGGAACTGGGATAGGAGTGTTCGGGTCAGGAACCAAACGCTCTGAAAGCTTGGGAAAAACCCCAAGTATCTTTCAAGCGGAAATCCACGCCATAAGAAAGTGCGCCCAGTTCAATATTGATAAAGGATACAGAAGACAAAGAATTATCATAATGTCGGATAGTCAAGCAGCCATTAAAGCACTGAGCTCTTGTGTAATCAGTTCCAAAATGGTGTGGGAATGCCTAGACAAACTCAATGAACTAGGCGAGAACAATATAGTCACCTTACTATGGATTCCAGGACACACTGGAATAGAAGGAAATGAAATAGCAGATTAACTAGCGAAGAAGGGGACTGAAATACTTTTTTGGGGGCCTGGGGGCCTATTCTCGAATGTCGAATGACATTTGTCGTATTCGACATATTATGTCGATAGAAATTGTCGCACAGCATTGGCATCTGGCATTCTCAAATGGGTTCGACATCTAAGTCGCATGAGATAAATTTTGTCGAATAACATGAACTGGCAACACCGAAATTTCGATATTATATCGTGTTCCATCCCACTTCTCTTGTATAAAGTTGTAAAATAATGAAATGACAGTAGTAGTTATATGATCTGTGATGACAGTAATGATTTGGTTATTTGTTAGAAGTTAGAATGTACAATGTACGTAGAACAAGAATAACAAGATAAACATGGAAAGTGAAACCAAAAAAAATTATTGCACCCAAAACCAAAAACGAACATTAATAAATTTAAGGCAAGAAAAAGAAAATGAGCCTCTTTTATCTGGAAAATGTTCCCCAAATTTTACCTTTCAAATTGCAAGGAGTAAGTGGCAGAATATTGCCTCCATTCTAACTTCTGCTTCTTTTGACATGTATAACGTTAACCTATACATTTCGCAAATAATGAAATTCTCGCATTCGACATAAACAGTCGACTACAATTTATCTGGGTGTCTACAACCTCAAATGAATGCATGTCAAAATAAAACTGCGCTAAGAGTTTTAACAGGGATCCCAACGGGACATTGTCGCCTAAATGGGCACCTGGAAAAAGAAGAAGAATGCAGATTTTGTGGCATGGAAGAAGAAACCTCCATCCACATACTTTCCAACTGCACAGTACTTCAGAATCCTGGAGCACAGCACCTGGGAGATTACTGGATAGAAGAGGTACATTTACCCAAGTTGAAGCCTGCAGACATCCTGGAATTCCTCCAGGAAATAGGACTAAAGAAGCTACTAGTTTCTAAGATTCTCCTCAGAAACTAAGTAAAATTAAGGGGGCACTATAGATCACAAAATACATTCAGACATACATCAATATGATAAAAATACACTACAGTGTTGAAAACTATGGAATATTATGAACGATATAAAGACATTTTTTTTGTCCATTTTGATTACCTCAAATATTTATATAAAAAATTACGTATCTAGGATGTATGACGTTGTATTTTATTTTAGAATAAACGTATTGTGAATCACGTCGAGATCGTGCAGCTCGTTTAATAATTGATTGTAGTGAAGTCATTCGGATAAGTTTTTATTTACCGTCAATAGTTCGCCTTGTTTTACCCATTCGAACTAGCTAGAGCTAAATGAATTTGTCCTTAAACAATAATCAATCATACATTTGGAGCATATCGAAATGTAAAAAGTTATTAGCAATAAACAAGAAGCTATGACTCACAAATTGTAATTGATGAAAGTAAATTGTTTTTATAGACGACGGTTTGAGCGAGCGTTGTATCAAACACCTAAACTTGGTTCAAGGATAACTGATGTTTAGACTGTGACGGATTTATAATTGAAATTGTCGAGTTTATATTGAAAATGTCAATTTTTGTCAAATTAACCATTAAGTGTCCATGTTGCTAAGTTTACATTTGAAAGTGCCAATTCTGCTAAATATACAGTTGAAAGTGTCATTCTGTCCAATTTTGCCAAATTAACAATTTGAAGTGTCAAACATTACGCTTCTGACTGTAACGTGCCTCGCGTAGAATTTATTTATTTTGAATTACTCGCAAAATTTTGTGTGAATAAAATAAAATGTGTGGACATAATTTTAAAAAAGCAGACTCATTAAATTTTCCAGAAGTGGACTTGCTAATGATTATGGAGCTTTTTAATCAGAAACACAAGTTTATTAAATTATTATTTTATACTATGTGACACATCGTTTTTGGCTGTTTTCCGGCAAGAATGATTAAAAATGTCAATATTTTATAAATACATGCTCTCTCAAATGATATACAGGGATTCTTTTTTTTTAATTTCTTGGGAAATTAAACCACAATATTTTTAAATTCTTTATTTCAACGTTTCGGTAGCGTTCCGGCTACCGTTGTCAAGAAAAAATAAGTAGAAATTAATTTTTATCCCTAACTGACACAACAGAAAAAATTTGACAACTAGACAATCAAAAATTATTTTGAAGTTTAAGACTGCAAAATTTTGTTATCAAATTTTTATTAAGGTCCATTCATAGTAGATCATATCTGTGGCAAAATGTGAAATGAAATATTTCATTTTTGACATTCCAACGATATGATAGTCTACTAGAAATGGAATCCAGTGAAGTGCACGTTCCAGGAACGGTTTTTATTGGGATAGCGCGTTTTTTCGCTTATATTGGAAATGTTGTTAATAAAACGCGTTTCTTGATAGTTTTTTTGTGTATGAATATTTAAGTTTTTGAAATATGTATAGGTACTCAGTTTTGTGATTTTGTGTATTGAAATGTGTATCGATTAACAACTATTCAAATTATAAATCATAAGAAAACCTGGATAAAAACTCATGTCTCTATCCTGATAACTCAGGTAATTGATTATTGAAAATTTCTCTTTCTAACATTGGTAACCAAATTTGACTACATTCGACTGAAATACTAGCTACACATTTATCTGCATTTAGTTGTATTAAAGCACTTTCTTTGATTTTCCGTCTTTTATTATTGGGTTCTTTTAATATTATTTTTGATGAATCCCATTGAATTTGATGACCCTCTTCCCAAGCATGTTTGCAAATAGCTGACTTAAAGAATTCCCTATCTTTGATATATTTTTTGTGTTCGTTTATTCGTACTTTCAATGGTCTAGGTGTTTCACCTAAATAAAATTTGTCGCATTCACATGATATTTGATATATGCAGTTTTTTGAAGATTGTTCTTCATTCTTTGGTTTCGTTTTTGTTAGTATTGATCTCAATGTATTATTCGATTTAAAACTAGTTCTAATATTGAATTGGTTACCAATTTTTTTAATTATTTCTGATAAACCCTTAACATACGGTATTGTCAAGTTTCAAAAAATTATGTTAGCTGAATTATTAATATTATTGTTATGGGGTATTAACAATGAGCCCCTCTCTATATGCTTAATCTCCTTATTTACAAATTCTGCAGGGTAATTATTGTTATTTAAAACATCTTTTAAAAAAGTTTTCTCCTTTGTAAACTGATCATCACTAGAACAAATGATTCTGGCCCTATCGTATAAAGATTTTACTATCCCTTTTTTAACGCTTATAGAATGATTAGAGTCAAAATTCAAATATCTATTAGTGTGTGTTGGTTTGCGGTGTACACTCGTTTCATACCCTGTAGATGTTTTATTAATAAGAACATCTAAAAATGGCAAAAAATTGTTATTTTCAATTTCAATTTCAAATTTTATAGATTCCTCTCCTTCATTTATATTTTTTAAAAAATCATTAAGAGATATTAAATCATGAGGCCATATTGCGAAGATGTCGTCTACATATCTCCACCAGACAATTGGTTTTAATTTTTGATTATTTACTATTTCGGCTTCAAAATGTTCCATGTAAATATTCGACAAAATTGGTGAGAGACAAGAGCCCATGGCAAGACCGAAATTCTGTTCGTAAAAATATACAGGGATATTCCAGATGTTTTATTTTATTCCTGGTTTTTGTTTTGGAAAGTGGATTTTATAAAATTTCACGATTCCCTTTGGAGGAGAAAAAATGATTTTATACAAAAACAGAATGTGGCATTCAATTTCTCGTCCCAAAAAAAGTTTTTGGGGGAATTTTGAGCATTTTTTATGTCGAAATATTTAATATTTAAACTGTTTTCCGCTAACTTTCTTATTGCTCGGAATTATGGACTCAAAATACACTGGAATATGCAAATTTTCCCGCTGAATCGATTGCCGAAGACTAGAACGTTCTATCTATCATATTAGTCGAGTTATAAGCATCTTTTATTTCGAAAAGTGAGATCCATCTCTGGTTGAATGTAAAATTATTATGAAGCATCGTCCTGATATGGCAAATCAAGCTTCTACTCACAGAAATTGTGTGTGTTAAGTTCAGGTGCCGTTGTACTGTAGACAACTACAAGATATTTGCACTTCAATTGGCAGTCTCTACCGACAATTACCTCTAATGGATAGACTAGCTACAACCGATCAAATACAAACGTAAGAAGTGAAAAAAAATCTACGGATTGAAATGAAATAGTAGGCGTAGAGATACCAAATAAAAAAACAAAATAATATCGTGATGTGATAAAAAAAAATATAAAAAAAAGAATAATTTATCTAACGCTATATTTGGATTGATATGATTAGTTTGATTGTATTTTTGTGATGAGAAATTTTTTTGTTGACCAATTTGGTAACTATACAGTGCTATTCAAAATTCTCTCCACCTCGTATCTTTTGAACGGCTACACTTACATTAATAAAATTTGGAGGGTTAAAATAAAGCGTTGTAAACTTCTCTACGAATGGTAAGAGGTGACGTAATAGTAATAGATGACGTCACAGTGCCACTCTGGCCAATAATTTTAAATAGGACCTTATGGCAAGTGATATCTCGTTTGAAAGGCATTGACATTGGCTACATAGCCATATTAATTTTTTTGGGTTTAAACTAATTTTTACGGATAAATTAAATAAATACCAAAATTATTATTTCACATTTAAATATTGAAAATTTTTCAGTCCGCCTCTGGTTAGTTGTCAAAAAAATTTAATTTAATTAATTTAATAGTATTTATTGCTTTGCAAAGTTTTTCTAAATAGCTTAAATATTTAATTTTATTATTGTTTAACGAGACGTTTAAGAGTTTACATAGGCAAAACGGTACGTACTCAAGCCGACAAAGTAGCAGCTATCTTAATAATTGGTGAATCTAGAAAGAATCTCCATGAAGCGGAACGTTTATTTAATGAGAGATACACAGATCGCCCTATCTCGTGAACTTATTTGAGGGAGCTTCTTCACAAGTTTGAAGCAACAGGTAGTGTTCAAGATGCCAAACGATCTGGTCGACCAACATTTAGTGATGATAAAAAAATTTATATAGTTGCTGAAATGGTAGTAAACACTACTTCCTCTTCAACTAAAGTTGCGTCTATCTCTGTCTAGCCTGTCTATTCCTGAGAAATTTGGCCTATAACTAGATTCAGTTGCTAACGGTCTTTGTTTCAACTGCGATTAGGTAGATATTATTTTGGATGTGTGTGTGTCTATTGAGATTTTTTGTGTAAACGATGTTTATTTTGTGATCAGACTTTGCAAGAAAAAGACAAACTTGTGACGCAAAATCCGAGATTGAAAGGATTAAATACAATATGTGCTGCAGTAAAAAGGAAAGACACTTGTGCTCAAAAGATTTGCATCAAAAGGTAGACTTTCTAGGAGGGAGGGTTAAAGTAAAATTTCATAAAACTTGCAGACAAACATTTATTAGTCCACAAAATATTGGATGTTTCTGAAAGCAGTGAAACCGAAAACTCTTCATCGTCTCGGACAAGATATCCCACATGTGGTTGTACCTTCAAAAAAAAATTGAAACCTTTTTGCCCCTTTTTCAGTTCAATGTATAGAGTTATTGTCAATTATACATTTTAATAAAAAACAACCGTATATATTAAATGATATCGTGGTATTTAAACGTGAACTTAACCGAAGTTAGAATATACTTTATTAACTGAAACCTTGGCATTAAATAGAGAACGGATAATTTACATAAACAATACAAAAAGAGGATCTGCGCTTTTTCTTTGTTGTTTATTATCTTGACCTATAATTCGAATCTCCACGTTCTAATACAATTCAAGAAACTATGTATATTTCAATCAAATATTTGACGTCAGATTCGATACAGACATTTTTAATGTTTTCAATGTAGCGTGATTTATTCACGATTCGCTTTAAAATTACTGTTATCAATTAACAGCCTAACATAAGAATCACAGTATCGCCCCTCACTATTTTTGGGACACATTTAAAAGGAAATAGAAAAGGAATTTCTGGCAAAAACATAACAATCTGCACTGATGGTAGACAAGCCCTATTAGCCTTGAACAGACAAGGTGTTATATCGGGTCTAGTACTAGAGTGCCACCAAGATTTAGCCAACGTCTCGGCAGATAACAATATTTTCCTGGGGTGGGTTTGAGGGCACGACAGGAGTAAAGGTAATCATATTACCGATTTTTTAGCAAGGGAATCGGCTGAACTAAAAATTTTAGGACCCAGTGACACCTACGGCCTAACGACTTCGACAATTGCGGAACTAGCCAAACGTAACACCCATGCTTAATCCCTTAAGAGATGGGATGGAATCAAAGGATGCAGTCTTGCCAGGATCACCCTGGGCGACCCTGGGAAGCTGGCGCCGAAGAAATATTTGACGATGACCAGGAAAAACCTACATTCAACAGTAGGATTCTTACCTGGCCACTGTCAACTAAGGAAACACCTTTATACTATGGGGCTAGTGGACACACCTCTATGCAGGATGTGTGAATAGGAATATGAAGCTTATGCGAGTGTCCGGAGGTGTGAATAGGAATATGACGCTTATGCGAGTGTCCGGAGTTATCGTCAATAAGAGATTGTGTGTTCGGTGAGTCTTGGCCTATACCTGCCGATATAAAGGAGATGTCTCCTAGGAAGGACAGGATGGACGATGAACTAGGAGGACAACTACTCAAGAGGATGTACAATGGGTCACATGTGGCCTAAGTGCTGTGAGCCAACACTCATACTCCCTACTCTACAGATACAGATAGATACTATTTAATAATTATCTCAGGAACTCTTTAAATAGACATTACTGTTATTTATTTTAACTATATCTGTTTTTCACGTTACATAATGACATGACTAGAGCAAATTATGAATTTCCATTACTGTAACTTGCTAATATTACCCAGTATATGTACTGGTTCGATATGCTTCGCGTTTAAAATCTCATCGTCGGTGGTAATTTCCATAATACAGGTAGTTATTTTTCTGTAATAACAAAGTTGTTTCCAGGTAATTTTCGTTAAATTATCGGCCGTATCGGCATCGAGTTAATTGCAAATCGAAAGGCAGGAGCGGACTTTTTACCGTTTTTTATAGCGGGAGTTGGATTATGGTTTTTGTGAAAATATCCAATTAATTTTCAATTAAAACTGTGAGTTTTGTTAAAAATGTTCATTCAATTTTCTCAAATTTTGAGTTTAAACTGTAAATTTCGAGAAATTTTAAATTAGAACTGTGGATGTTGTTAAAATTGTTAATTAAGACTGTGAATATCGTAAAAAAAATTTTTATTGAAACTGTAAATTTGGAGAAATTTCCAGTTAAAACTGTGGATTTTGTTAAAATTGTCAATTAAAACCATTAATTTCGTAAAATTTTTCATTAAAACTGTGAATTTTCTCAAATTGTCAATTTAAGCTGTTCATGTGGAGAAATTTCTAATTGAAACCGAATTGAAATTTCCTCAAATTTTGAATTTAAAGCGTAAATTTGGAAAAATTTTCAATCAATACTATGGATTTTGTTAAAAGTTCCAATTGAGACTATAAATTTGGTGAAATTTCCAATCAAAACCTTGAATTTCGTTAAAATTATTAATTAAGACTGAATTTCGTAAAATTTTCATTGAAACTGTAAATTTTAAGAAATTTCCAATTAAAACTGTGAATTTCGTTAAAATTATTAATTAAGACTGAATTTCGTAGAAATTTTCATTGAAACTGTAAATTTTAAGAAATTTCCAATTAAAACTGTGAGTTTTGTTAAAATTGTTAATTAAGACTCTGAATTTCGTAAAGATTTTTATTGAAACTGCAAATTTGGAGAAATTTTCAATTAAAACTGTGTTTTGTTGAAAATTTCAATTGAGACTGTAAATTGGGAGAAATTTCCAGTTGAAACTGGATTTTGTTAAAAATTCCAATTGAGACTGTAAATTTATTGATATTTCCAGTCAAAACTATGAATTTCGTTAAAATTGTTAATTAATATTGTCAATTTCGTAAAATTTTTCATTGAAACTATGAATTTTCTTAAATTTTAAATTTAAACTGTAAATATTGAGAAATTTCCAATTGAAACTGTGGATTTTATTCAAGTTCCAATTGAGATTTCAAAGTTGGTGGAATTACCAAATAAAACTGAATTTCTTTAAAATTTCCAATTGAGACAGTAAATTCGGTAAAATTTCCAATTAAAACTGTGGATTTTATTAAAATCTCCAATTGAGACAGTAAATTTGCTAATATTTGCAATTAAAATTAAAACTGTGGATTTTGTTAACATTTCCAATTGAGACATTAAAATTGGAGAAGTTTCCATTTAAACCTGTGGATTTTGTGAAAATCTCCAATTGAAACTGTAAATTTGGTAAAATTTCCAATTGAGACTGTATGTTTTGTAAAATTTGCAATTAAAACTGTGGTTTTTGTTCAAATTTCCAATTGAGACTGTAAATTTGGAGAAATTTCCAATTAAAACTGTGAATTTTATTAAAATTTCCAATTTAGTCTTTAAATATGGTAAAATTTTGAGTTTTGTTGAAATTTTTTATTAAAACTGTGGAATTTGAAAAAATTTCCAATTAAGACTGTAAATTTGGAGAAATTTCCAATTTAAACTGTGGATTTTGTTGAAATTTCCGATTGAGACTGTAAATTTGGTAAATTAAAATTAAATTAAATTTAAACTGTGAATTTTGTTCAAATTTTCAATTGAGATTGTGAATTTTCTCAAATTTTGAGTTTAAACTGTAAATTTTAAGAAATTTCCAAATTTCCGATTGAGACTATAAATTTGGTAAAATTTTCAATTGAAACTGTGAGTTTTGTTAAAATTTTCAATTGAGACTGTAAATTTTTTCCAAATTTGAATTTTAACTGTAAATTTGGAAAAATTCTAAATGAGACTGTGAGTTTGGTTAAAATTGTTAATTAAGACTGTGAATTTCGTAAAAATTTTCATAGAATCCGTAAATTTTGAATTGAAATCGTAAATTCTGTCAAGAAACTGTAAATTTGCTAAAATTTCTAATAAAAACTATTTAAATAAAATCCCATTCAACTGTACCTAAATTTGGTATAATTTGTAGATTACACGAGAACCTATAACAAACTCGAATTCAACCCGCAATTGTGCAATTTTTTTCCAATCAAACCATTAGATCCACAACATTATCCAATTTAAAAACAAACATCTTTGTTTCATTTGACTTGCATTGAACTCTCGCATATCTCGATTAGTTCTTTTGTTTTATCATTCAATAACGTCAACATTTACATTATTCCAAATCACTTTCGACCCTATAGTAATATTTTCATAACACCGAAAATATTCTTACGTGATATTTTTCGATAAATTAAATAACGACTTATTCAAACCGATCATTTTGTTTACCATTTCATTCCTCGTAACACCCATGAACTCATAGACGTACAGAATAAATACATTTATATAATTATAATAAACATCTTAGTCGTGCTAACATGTTTAACAACAATATTGTTGAAATAAAAATGACTGGAAACCTTTTTTTTTGGAAAACTTACCATTTTAAGCGTTTCTTCCGGCCTGAGCAAATAGAACATAGACTGTAGATGCTTTTGTATGGTGCTGCTGCCTTGTGAGTTACCGCCGTTCCCGCTACCTGCGTTGGTATGACCGTTGGTAGCGGAGTGACCGTTGTTTTCACCGCCGCCCCCGATGCCTTGGAATTTCGACGTAGCCTCGGCGTCCGGCAGTACCAGCGCAGTACCTTTGCCAGCGAAATAGCATTCACTGAGGCTGGAACAAAAAAGAAAAATTGTCGGTTTTTGATATACTGGAAGATCCTTGTAAGCACCCACACACTTTTCTAGCAATTGACACCAATCTAAGTAAGAAATGAGAAATGTTTTTTTTCTTGTATCGAAAAACAACCATAAAAAGAAGCAAAACAAACCTCTTGCGTCTATAAAAAATTTCACTTCCAAATGCGACCACCAATAACACATAATACAGTTTTCTTGTCAATACCAAATATGGATTTAACTTATATTGAAAGATCGTAGTTGCATATGAGACATACCGAGTTGACATTGACGATGTACTTTTTCGGGGTAACGGGTATTTATGGATATGAAGATACATATTTTCGTGGATTGGCTGTTTTTAAAAATTGTTTACAACAAAAATATGTCCTCATTTCAAAGTGGTTCACATCCCTTTCAAGTAAAATACACTTTTACGAATATCTACAGAGTTTAATTCAATGCAGTGGCGGGTTAAATTGAATTAAATTATTATCAAATGTTGAAGTTGGTAGAAAAAAATGATTTTTCCCTCTTAAAAAATTGTTTGTCATAATTTCGTTCAAAAAAACTGGTCTTAGCAAGGTCCGGCCATCCTACTTACTATTTTCACTAAATTTTTATCCAAAGTGTTATGTACTTAAAATTCAAAATTGTGTATTGGAACTTTAGTTCTTTACGTCAGGTTACTACTACTACTAAATGTGCAGGCGAGCCTTGTCCTGGACAACTCAAGCCAAGGTTCCGACACTCTCTCTCGTTTACGAGACGATATGCTTCGGCCGCGTGGAATGCGAGCATTCTACTACTGAACCACAGAGGCTACATTAAAATTCTATGCAAAGCTGGTATTCGCAGTGCTGGTGATCTACTTGAATTTGTTCGGATAAATTTTTACTATTATTTCCATAATTTTTTTTGCGCGATTGATCTTTTTTGTTTATTTACAGCATCGGTTGTCAGGACGGTAGGTTGTGTTTACTGGTTTCTAAGTTTAGCACGTCGGTAAGTGATTTACTTACCGTTCAGACGTCGAAAAGTAATAAATTGCATAAAAACAATTTCACCAAAATGCAAAATATATTTTAAACTGATCGAGAAGTATAAATGTCACTTTTGACATTTCGTTCATTTCGAAGAAATTTAAATTATTTTATTCGGAATTTATTTCAAATCGATCGCGCAAAAAATTGTAGGTATAAGCATGTGGTGGCATGTGGATGTGGCATGTGGATATGATGGCCATATCGCACGAGGACGAAATTTGAGCACGACGCCGTAGGCGGAGTGCTCAATCGTTCAAGTGCGATATGGACAATCCACACGAGTCGAACAGCATATTTTTTCTACGACCCACTCAAGAAAAAATCTAGAAAATAAAAATTTCTATAAACTGTAATATAACTTCAAATTGAAAATTTAACAATTCAATTTTATGTTTCCACTAATTTTTTTGTGGTAAACGTACAGTTCTTGAACGTCCAATTTGTATAACGTTACGGTTTCTCTTTTTAAATATACGATGCTGTTATAAGTAGATGTTGCCAGTCGGACTCCCTCATGGAGGGTACCGTACCATTATCTATAATAATGAATATTCTGCTAAATATTTCAAACGTCTACCTGTTGTCGTTATTAATATCAAGCAGAATAATTATTTAGAAATAAAATTAACAATAAAAAAAACTTCTTCACGGGGAATCGAACCCAGGTCTACCGCGTGAGAGTCTGGTTTGCTCACTAATCGACCACCGAGCGATACGCAAATTGTTTATCTATAACGTCAGATGTATTACATAATTTTTGCTCAAAAGGAACTAAAGTTCCTACCTTGTGTCCCGCGACACGTTCTACCTTTTTTTGACAATTTCGAGTAGTTAGATTTTCTGCCTGTCACTTTGGTTTTGTCTACTCTAAAATAAACTTGTGTTCCCAATTAAGTGTTCATTTATTGTGTGAACACAAAGCTTTGTCTATGACACTAGAGTCACTCCAGTGCTCAAACAACCGTTGAACTCGCCTGATTTAGTACCCTATGACTTCTTCTGTTTGCAAAAATCAAGTCTGCCTTAAATAGAACCTGTTTTTGGTAGATAGAAGAGGTAAAGACTTCCAGCATTGCTTCGACCAATGAAAAAAATGATTGTAAAATATTTTTTTTTCAATTTTTTTTCAATTTTAGAGTATGTATTTTTATCATTTTTAACTAATTTTTATTGAGTAATGAAAGTAATATTTAGTTTGTCCAACATAGTTATCCCGACAATATTGCATTTTTTCGAATTTCACTTAATTTTTTCAATATACAGAATGCGAAATAGGGGGCGATGAACATTCTTTCAGCCTATGGAACTAAATACGCCCACAATTATTCTTCTCTCTCTTTCAAGTAGTTTTGCTCATATTTACCTTGTCGTACTTGTGTAAATTGTATGCCCGATTAAACTTTTTCGCAATCTTTATATTGAATACTTTATATCTTTGACCCTCACAGAAAATATTTGGCGTACGTTCATGTTTCCAAATATCGAAAAATATTAGTTACAGTAGTAACAATGCGGTTTGTTTGGAAACACAAAATGGTTAGATCCAGTACTCCGTAAACTATTTTGTAATTATTGTAAAAGGAAATATAACCAAACGCTATTATTGCGGTCGGTGTTGAAACTGTATTATTTGTTTTTGTACCAAAATAGTTCGATAGATTTAAAAATTAAATCGTGAAATAAAACAAATATACTATAAGTTTAACGGAAAAAAATTTGTCAGACTTGGTACTATGGGAGTTTTTATTTTTCCTATAGTTCAAAGAGTTACCGTCAAAAACAGTCTGCATAAAATAGGCCTGAAATTCTTGAAATGAAATAATTGTAATGTCATTCAAACTTCTTCACTTAGATGTGTATTTGGCGCTTTCAGAACCAGCCCAACCAGCAGTCTCCTAGTCATTGCAAACGAACCCCCACTGTATTTACGTCGACAACTCCTTTCCTTAAACTATACTGCAAAATTTCTGCGTATCCCAACAATAATGCATTCCAAGTCATTTTCCCAAAAACGCCCCACCCGACGAAATATACGACTCCAAGCCAACAAAAAATCTCCCTTTTAGAGAAAGAAATTTGAATTATCGCTCCAACAAAACTTTCCCGCCTGGATGTCTCAGAAGCCAGATGTTAATACGTCCCTCACTCAAAATCCAAAAAATTCAACCAACCCCTGTCTCCTACAAAACCTCTCCAAGGAAATTATATCAAAATACGCCCAAACCCTGCAAATCTATACAGATGCTTCAAAAAATCGCAATGGAATTGCAGCAGCTTACATCTGTGGAAATAACAAATCTGCCATCCGACTACCGAATCAATGTAGTATATTCACGGGAGAAGCCACTGCAATTCTGGAAGCCATAAAAATGTGCAAAGACTCTACAGCCAAGTTTCTCATCATAACAGATTCACTGAGTGCGTTACTTGGCTTAAAACAACTTTACCCTTCACATCCCATTCTCATACGAATCAAAAGTGAAATGGAAATAATACGCCTCACCCAAAAGAACGCCTCATTTCTGTGGGTTCCATCTCACTCTGGTATAAAAGGAAACGAAGAAGTCGATCAACTAGCAGTAGATACAACATCTAATCAAGAGGCACCTTACATTAAAAAAATTCTCTACACTGACCACATAAATCCAATCAAAAAACATATATTTAATTCTTGGCAAGTAAAATGGAACCATACGACATCCAAACTGAAAGAAGTTAAGGGGAATCTATCGGCAGCGATTTGACAAAATATCGAAGTATTTTTGGCAAAGAATTTTGAGGTAATGGATGTATTGAAAATTAAGGAAAAAATATATCATGTAGATTAATGTTGAACTTAGAGTTCTCATCGAATAAAAACTTTGAAATGCTAACCAAATTTTGTTGAAAAAAATACGAATCATGAGGTAATTACACATATTAAGCAAAGTTTGAGCCCTTGTAAAGAATTAAATATGGATTAAATGGAAAAACGAATTGATTAGAAGTCTAATCTGAAGCTTTATGAATACTATATAAAAATCTCAGAATCCTCACATTACTTATGACCGTACAATTCCTTATTGAAATTCGGTTGCTACCACTAAAATATCGGATAAAAATCCATCTCTCGCTTTTCTATCCTTCTTTGACTGACATTATATCTCTGCTTCGGTAGTCGCGTGCCGTTCCATTGTTGATACAACGCTCGCCGGTCTCGGCGGTCTCCTAGTTCAGTACTGACGAAGCTTATAGAGTAGCACGTGAACCAAAATCCGCTTGGACCGCTTGGCTACCTACATGTTGGGGAGCTTTCATATTTCTAATAAAATTTTCGTTATGTGAACTTAAACGTGAGGACGTAGGGAAACAAAAAATATACAAAGCATAATTGTGCAAGGTCGAATTTGGTAGATGCCCCTCAAGCCACAAGTCGGATTATTTCTATCAATACCAGAAAAACGCAGAGACCAAGTTGTCTTAACCCGCCTGCGAATAGGTCACACACTACTTACACATCAATATCTCCTCAACAAAGAACCAGCACCAGAATTTATACATTGCCATGTTTCTCTTTCTATAAAACATATCATAGAGTGTCCCGAATATTCTAGATATAGAAGACAGAATAATATAAGTGCGGTATTCAAGGATGTGCTCACCAAAGACACAAGTGCTTTAATTAAATATTTCAAAGACATTAATTTGTATAACAACATTTAAAAATTATCTATAATACAAATACAACACATACTACTTGTGTAAGTCCTCCTGCTAATAACTCTTAGTAGTTGATGCGGGTATGTTTGTATTGAAAAAAAAAATAATAATAATTGTCGGGATTATTTATTTGCCTGACCTGGCACTATGTGACATTTATATTTTGTTTAAATGGGTATTAAAAGGAGCAAAGGTGGAAAAAATGTAGATTTTTAATGTTGAAAAAACTCTCTTTTAACCTTTCACCAAACCTCAAATTATTATACATCAGTACATCAACAAAAATATTAAATTAATAAAAACCGACAAATACGGCACTGTACTTTGTGTAAGTTGACAATATTTTTTCGTTTATTAACTCGATTGTTTGTAGAAGTTAGTAAATACTGTTAAACACTACGTGCTTTCGTTTCCCATGATAATATTTAACAAACTCCAAGAAAGGCGAAAAGAAAAAAAAAAGGAAAAAGATCCAAGACGTTTGTTTGGCCATGCAACCGTGCCGACAATGGTCGTTCACCTGTTGGAACTAACTGTTTACTAGTATGCGTTTGAATTTTTAGCAGAGGACGCGACCTTTACATTTAGAAATTATATGGCCAAACCACGAAGGGGGCCAATGGGTCGAGCGAAATGACGTTTTTGCAGCTGGCTATTAAGTCATAACCAAAGAAAATAATTTGTTATTTTTTTAATTATTTATTATAGTTCAGTAAATGTAGGGACAAAGCTCCTGTAAAGTCCCTGAAGACTCAATTTGTAGGTCACGGCAGGTGTTTTTAAACGAGAAAAAACTTAATGCGATTGAATTTACGGAAGGGGGGGAAAACAGCCCCCTAAGCCCTGGAAAACGAGTTTCTCGCTAATATCTGGCTAAATATGCGGATTATAGAATTTTTCTTTAAATGAAAAATGAAGATCGTCTTATTATCTACTAAAATGGTCCCAATCATTTTTTTCGAGAATTCGATAGTTATCAAAGGTTACCACGAGTGCTTCAAATTTTATCGATAATTTTTTCTTTTCCACGAAAACTTGTTTATTTGGCAAGAATATGAAAACAAACCGATTGATAAAATCACGAGTCCGTTAGGACGAGGGATTTTATCTAAATTCGGTTTTTTGAATGTTTTTGCCTCAAATAAACAAGTTTGAGTGATGAAAATAAAAAATTATGTGATAAAATTTGAAGAGCGAGTTGTATTTGGGAAGATTATTTTTTTCATAAATTTAAAATTTTGTATTACCTGAATATTTAATATTCTCTTGGGTGATGGCACTCACTCAATCGGTTTGTGTTCATTTTTCAATAAACTTCGAAGCACTTTTAGTTGTCAATAATGACAAATTCAAAGTAAAATTTTGACGTTTCGATGTAAACAAGGTTTTATCGATGAGGAAGCAGAATTATCAGTATAATACCGAATGATTGGCTAGAATAATGTATTGCTATTGGTTAAAACCACCAAAATGTCAGATTTTGACATGTGAAAAAAATAATCGAGATAATGAGACCTAAAAGTCTCCTCTTGTCAGCTGCTGCTCTACCTATAGGAATTCTGCTTTCTATGCATTAACTTGTAAGCGGGCGGACAAATTGTTACATAACTCGGCAAAAAATTTACATTTCCCGATGATTCTAAGTTTATCACAATTGGAAGACCTGTAGCTATCATTCATGTGACTTGCAGATCGTTCGTACTTGACAAAAATATTTTAAAAAGCGGTGAAAGATTTTTTCCACAGGATTTTGAGACTATTTCATTAATTTGTTCATATTTGGTAAAATTTGCAATTAAAACTTCGAGTTTCGTTAAAATTTTTAATTGAGACTGTGAATTTTCTCAAATTTTAAGTGTTGTGTAAATTTCTCCAAATTTATAATTAAAACTGTGGATTTTATTAAGAGTTCCAATTGAGACTTCAAATTTGGTGAAATTACTAATTAAAACTGAATTTCATTAAAATTTCCAATTGACACAGTAAATTTGGTAAAATTTGCAATTGAAACTGTGAATTTTGTTAAAATTCTCAACTTAGACTGAATTTTCTCAAATTTTGAGTTTAAACTGTTAATTTGGTAAAATTTTCAATTAAAACTGTGAATTTTCTCAAATTGTTAATTTAAGCTGTTCATTTGGAGAAATTTCTAATTGAAACCTAACTGAAATTTCCTCAAATTTTGAATGTAAAGCGTAAATTTGGTAAAATTTTCAATTAAAACTGTGGATTTTGTTAAAATTTCCAAATAAAACTGTGGATTTTGTTAAAATTTCCATTTGAGACAGATTTGGTAAAATTTCCAATTAAAACTGTGGATTTTATTAAAATTTCCAAATAAAACTGTGGATTTTGTTAAAATTTCTATTTGAGACAGATTTGGTAAAATTTCCAGTTGGAACTGTGGATTTTATTAAAATTTCCAAATAAAACTGTGAATTTTGTTAAAATTTCCATTTGAGACAGTAAATTTGGTAAAATTTGCAATTGCAACTGTGAATTTTATTAAAATTCTCAACTTAGACTGAATTTTCTCAAATTTTGAGTTTAAACTGTTAATTTTGTAAAATGTTCAATTAAAACTGTGAATTTTCACAAATTGTTAATTTAAGCTGTTCATTTGGAGAAATTTCTAATTGAAACCTAATTGAAATTTCCTCAAATTTTGAATTTAAAGCGTAAATTTGGTGAAATTTTCAATTAAAACTGTGGATTTTATTAAAATTTCCAATTGAGACTGTAAATTTGGAGAAATTTCCAATCAAAGCTGTGAGTTTGGTTAAAATTGTTAATTAAGATTGTAAATTTCGTAAAAATTTTCATTGAATCTGTAAATTTTGAATTGAAATCGTAAATTTCCAAATAAAACTGTGGATTTTGTTAAAATTTTCATTTGAGACAGATTTGGTAAAATTTCCAATTAAAACTGTGGATTTTATTAAAATTTCCAAATAAAACTGTGAATTTTGTTAAAATTTCCATTTGAGACAGTAAATTTGGTAAAATTTGCAATTGAAACTGTGAATTTTATTAAAATTTTCAACTGAGACTAAATTTTCTCAAATTTTGAGTTTAAACTGTTAATTTGCTAAAATTAAATTGAAACTAAACCAATTAAAACTGGATTTTATTAAAATTTCCAATTGAGACTGTAAATTTGGAGAAATTTCCAATTAATGCCTGTACGAATTCTGCTGTCTGAGCATTAACTTGTAAGCGGGCGGACGAATTGTTCCATAACTCGGCAAAAAATTGACATTTCCCGTTCATCACAATGGGAAGACCCTATAAACAACAAAAAACAAAATAACATACTTGTTTTTTTCGAGCCATACATCAGACAATTTTTGACCGATTTCTATGCTTGACCTCTCGTTACATTCACAAATGTCTGAACTTTCGTAAAATAATTCGCAAACATATACACTGCGAAACAAAAAATTTCCAGTCAGTTTTAAAGTTTGGCAGTTTGGATGTGTCCGCCATTTTGTTTTTTAAACAAAAAGCGAAATATTAGATTAGTAGTGTGTCTTAATCAAGTATCTTTTAAACAAAACCGACATCAATAAAATCGACCTATAAATAAAAAAAATATCAATAAAAAAGGAAATTCCGGTTTTTTTTGGACAACCCTATATATTGCTTTACAATGCACATCATTTTAAAGCTTAGAGTGTCTAGTTTTCAAATGTACTTTTTGATTTTTAATGAAATCCAATCATTTTCCAGAAATCACGAAAATTGATCACACCGGTAAAAACCGGACTTTTTTTAAAAATTAATAAATAGACAAATCAATTTTTTATCAAAACGCAAGAAATATAAAAAAAAGGTAGAGGGTGTCGCGGGACACACGGTAGGAACTTAGTTCGTTTTAAGCAAAAATTATGTAATACATCTGACGTTATAGATAAACGTTTGAAATATTTAGCAGAATATTCATTATTATAAATAATGGTACGGTACCCTTCATGAGGAAGTCCGACTGGCAACATCTACTTATAACAGCATCGTATATTTAAAAAGGGAAACCGTAGCATTATACAAATTGGACATTCAAGAACTGTACGTTTACCACAAAGAAATTAGTGGAAACATAAAATTGAATTGTTAAATTTTCAATTTGAAGTTATATTACAGTTTATAGAAATTTTAATTTTCTAGATTTTTTCTTAAGTGGGTCGTAGAAAAAATATGCTGTACGACTCATGTGGATTGTCCATATCGCACTTGAACTTCGTCCTCGTGCGATATGGCCATCATATCCACACTAGTTGCACAAACTACTATTTCTATCAAAATATGCCCTTTTACATTTAAAAACAACCTGCCAAATGTCAAATCAATTTATCCATCCATTTTAAAGTTATCGAATTAAAATATTCAAGTTTTCAAAATTTCAACACCCTGTATTTCGAAAAGTAAATGTGCTAGACCCCTTAATCCTCACATCATTTTGTCCAATTTTACGAGAGGAATCTACATGCAAACGTTGTAATTACCCTTAACGTTCGAGATGCTTATACCATTTTTTGCGCGATGTCAAAAGTGACATTTATACTTCTCGATCAGTTTAAATTATATATTGTGCATTTTGGTGAAATTGTTTTTATGCTATTTATTACTTTTCGACGTCTGAACGGTAAGTAAATCACTTACCGACGTGTTAAACTTAGAAACTAGTAAACACAACCTACCGTCCTGACAACCGATGCAAAATGAAGTCTTTAGCGACTTTCCAGAAGCTTTCGATATTTTCAGGTGTTCATTTACTGGACTATTATTTTTATAGTGATTTTAACACAATACCTTGAAAATTTTACGGCCAGATTATTATTTAATGACATAGAGCTTCAAAATTTACGTTGAAAATTTCATTTTTCATCCAAAAATTAATATGTGAAATGTCATTTTTTTGGTATAGGTCGACGAACAAAACACATTTCGTTTTGAGCACATTGACCGAAATTCGAGGGACCATATATAAACCACAAAGCGATGTTTAAACTCTGCCAAAACCGGATTTATTTCTTGGCCGTCGTCCTACATCTCCGAAGAGATAAAAAAAAAGTAAAACCATCAGAGAAATTCACTAGAAGATGATTCAGAGTGCCAGTGTGACATAGAAATCTTGAATGAACGACAAATGGAAATAAGGAAAACATACAAGGCGATTTAAAGAACTAGTTAAAGTGAAAAATTCCATATAAAAAAATGGTAACGACACAGTTTATTTATAAAATATAAAACGCCCTGTATACGGTTTGTATCAAAGTGCGATTATATTAAATTTGTAACATGAGCAGCATCAACCTTCATCCTAATTATCTCTCGGCTATTTGACACTCGTTTTAGAAGAGGAGGTTTTTAGATTTAGAAAGTAAACTAAATGTTTCCAAAAAATGTTCGAATGCCATTAAAAATTTCTCTCTTAAATCGATTGTCAATTTTCATTAGGCAAATTATTCAAAGTGAAAACGTAATTAACCAGTGCAATTTTAGAAAAAAAAATCAAATTCAATCAACAAAGAAATTCAAATTACTTATATACGAGGAACATTAGAAAATTTGTCGATATATATTATGCGAAATATTTATTGAAAAAGTTACGCCTTAAGGCCTCAAGCCAATATATAAATTAAATCGAACTCTCCTTTCAAAAGTTAAAATTAGCTCTCAAGGACGTCTCCTTTGATGTACAAACGAAATTCTAATACTCTATAGAGGACCGGAAAGGACTAGAGAACACTTGAAACAGTACAAAGGTACCCTATACAATACTACAATAGGAAAGCACGTGCTTATACAGGGTGTACCAATCTTACGACAAACTTCGGTATATGGGTTGAAATTATATCGAACTATACAGAGTGCTGCATAACTCCGTTACAAACCAAACATATGATTTTTCAAATGGGAACCCCTGTATATTATACCGAATTCGGATTGGTTACATTTTTTTGAAGCTTTTGATATGACGTTTTGCCACGTTATACAGAGTCCTTCAAACGATATGGACACGTTTATGTGAAAATCGTAGGTAAATCAACGCTCTGTAGCTTGTTGTACGTTGAAGAAAAAAAATGTATTTTGCCAAATAAAGTTTTGTAATATGATGCAATATCTCGGTATCCTATTGAATTTCAATTATATTCTTTCTTGTATACAGGGTGAACGGAAACTCGAACCTGTCATTTTCTTTCTTATTTCAAATGGAACACCCTGTATTTTATAACAAAAATAGAATCTTCGATTAAGTAACTTTAATTTTTGTCAAGCATTCCCTATTCCCAAAGTTTATAAAAACAGTTATTTTGTAATATTTATTGTGAAATATAACTACTGACCTATTATGTGAAAGCATTAAACGTTGTACGTAACAAAAAATCCTAATTAATAATAAATTTTAATGAACATTATTCTAAACAAAACTAACCACCAAAAGTATAATCCCAACCGTAATATTAAACTAAAGGTTCAAAATGTTCACCGTTAACATCAATGCAATGCTGCAGAATAGTTCAAATGATTGACTAACATTTCTCAGCATATCAACTAATTATCTCTTTCATGTCATCTCTAATAGCCGGTTATTTTATAAACTTATTCCTCACAAGACCCGAAAAAGATAAATATACTTTTGTTAAATCGGGTGACCGAGCTGGCCAATAAGTTGGGCCCTCTTTTACAGCATTGCATTTATATTAACAGTGAACACTTTGAACCTTCAGCTTACGGTTAGGATTATACATTTGGTAGCTAGTTTTGTTTAGAATGAATTATTCATTAAAATTTATCATTAATTAGGATAATAATAGTTTACAATAAATATTACCAGATAACTCTGTTTTTATAAACTTTGGGTATAGGGAATGCCTGACAAAAATTAAAGTTACATAATCGAAGATTCTATTTTTGCTATAAAATACAGGGGATATACGGAGATATTGCATCATGTTACCAAACTCTGTTTGGCAAAATACATTTTTTTTCTTCAACGTACAACAAGCTACAGAGCGTTGATTTACCTACGATTTTCACATAAACGTGCCCATATATTTTGAGGAACTCTGTATAACGTGGCAAAACCTCATATCAAAAGCTTCATTAAAATGTATCCAATCCGAATTCGGTATAATATACAGGGGTTCCCATTTGAAAAATCATATGTTTGGTTTGTAACGGAGTTATGCAGCACTCTGTATAGTTCGATATAATTTCAAAATATGGACCTTCAACACATCTACTATTTTTGTAAATAACATTTTTTGATATCTCTTAAAATAACCCATATACCGAAGTTTGTCGTAAGATTGGTACACCCTGTATAGAATATATTATCAATATGCGGTGTTGCCAATTTTACTTTTTTGTCCATAAAATAAGGAAAAGTATATATTGAAAGAAATGTAATGTAGAGTGTTCTCTTCTTGAATATTTGGCAGGCTTCAAATTCATAGTAAGCTGTCACCTGTCACTCTATTTTCTTTACACATTCGAAACATCTTTTATCGTGCGGCAGCACAAAAGTTCAAACCAATTCTAGATCAATTATGCAGGGGGTTGGATATACCACAGAACACGCAATTGTTTCACGAGTGTAGATACGGGGTAGATTGGCGTAAATGCACTTAAAAGGACATTGCCCTTTTGGTATACAAGCGACACACATTCGAGTATAATAAAAATGCCTTTGCGGCCATCAAGACGGCTTTGTTTCATTAAAATGGCTGATTAAAGTAGGCGCCATATACACTTCCTCTTATTAATACAGCGTTGAACAAAAGAATGTCGAGTGGTTGATATACAGGGTGGGGCAATCTTCTGACATCGGAGGATTACATCGTTGTGGTGATAGATAGAACTTTATAGTTTTGTGTGAGCTAATACAGTTACTGAGAGCACATTTTGAAAATACTCTCGATTCTACAGGGTGTTCCAAAACCACGTAGCAGCACAAACTTACATTTTTTTAAATGGAACGTACTATATTTTGTTCAAGAATCGAAAAGATCTCGCTGAGAGCTTCACAAAAATATTGCACTCTAATATATTATAAGGGTGTTTTCCAAAGATATGACCAATTATTAGCAAAAAAGACCTCCTCTTTAACACTCTGCAGAACAGTAAATTAAAATAAATTAACAGGTCTTTGTGTTCAAATGTCATACACTCATTATTGGCTGTGCTCAGTATTAATTACTTTTTTCATCTGTGGCTTCTTTAATACAGGGTGGAACAAAACGCAAATCAAGCAATATCTCAAAATTTTTAAATGAATCACCCTATAAGTCTTTTTACAATTTGTTAGTACAATTAATAAACTTTCTAACGATGTAATAAACTTAGGGCATTACTTAATGGAAAATCGTAGATATTTTATGATAATGGTCAAAATCAAGTATTTTACACACACAAATTAAATGGTATTGAATTTTTACATGCAACATCTTGTGAATTTTAACATTTCTAAGGCATAAATTCTAATCGTAATTTTGGATGCATCTAAAATATCTTTGACTTCTACTCTTACCATTAGAGGAAGGAAAGAAGGAATTATGTTGGAAGAAATATTTTTGTTTACTGTACTGTAAGTAGGCTAATGTCATTATAGTAGGTACTAATAAATATAAAAGCAGTTTGTAGTCTTTACGAAGTAATTACTCAAGTCACCACAAACAGTATATCTTAGTTATGTGAAATGCAAGCTTGTAATTCATTTTCCAACTTTTTCTATTTTTGAAAAACTAACAATTATGAAAACCAACATTATAAGAACACTCACATTTACATAAATGAACATTGACATTCTATAAAAAGTATAGTAGTTTATACCAAGTGTTCAAAATGGCGATCATTTACTTCCATACAATTCTTTTCAGAAACGAGGATCTTACTCTTTCCAACATAGCTGGAGTTATTGTGGAAAATGCGTTACGTTTGATACACAAGTTGCTTGATGTATCCCCATAAAAAGAAATCCATCGGTGTGAGATCGAGAAGGCCACGAAATTGGTCCACCACGTCCTATCCACCTGTCGGTAAAATTTCTGATATACAGATGCTCCATCTTGTTGGAACCACAAGTTAACTATTGTGTTTGAATCAACTTCCTAAACACAAACGAAGAATACAGCAATATTTCTTTGACATTTATTAGTAGATACTATTTTGATAGTAGCCCACTTGATATAATCAAAAATATGGCTTGATATTCTTTCGCCCATTCTCAAACAAGCCTATAATAACAATTCTTGAAAGTGAAACATGAATAAATATGAAATTTTTGGTAATTCCAGGTAGGTACCTACGGTATTAGCAAACATTTTATTTCATCGATTAGATATTGTAGATGCATCCAAAATAACGATTAAAATATATGCCTTAGGAAAGTTAAAATTTACAAGAGGTTGCATGTAAAAATTTAATACCATTTTATTTGTGTAAGTAAAATACTTGTTTTTGACCATTATCATAAAATATCTACGATTTTCCATTAACTAATGCCCTAAGTTTATTACATCGTTAGAAAGTTTATTAATTGTACTAACAAATTGTAAAAAGACTTATAGGGTGATTCATTTGAAAATTTTGAGATATTGCTTGATTTGCGTTTTGTTTCACCCTGTATTAAAGAAGCCACAGATGAAAAAAGTAATTAATACTGAGCACAGCCAATGATGTATGTATGACATTTGAACACAAAGACCTGTTGATTTATTTTAATTTACTGTTCTGCAGAGTGTTAAAGAGGAGGTCTTTTTTGCTAATAATTGGCCATATCTTTGTAAAACACCCTTATAATATATTAGAGTGCTATATTTTTGTAACGCTCTCGGTGAGATCTTTTCGATTCTTAAACAAAATATAGTACGTTCCATTTAAAAAAATGTAAGTTTGTGCTGTTATGTGGTTTTGGAACACCCTGTAGAATCGAAAGTATTTTCAAAATGTTCTCTCAGTAACTGTATCAGCTCACACAAAACTATAAAGTTCTATCTATCACCACAACGATGTAATCCTCCGATGTCAGAAGATTGCCCCACCCTGTATATATATATATATAGGAAGATTTTGGGCTAAATGAAAAAATTGATAGATAAACAATATTTTGTAAATTAATCCACTGTTTTAATAGACACAGGGGTGTTCCATGGCTCATTTATACGGTATACTAACATAAAATTGAACTTGCATAATTACTGCATTGATCTAAATTCAAGATTTGCGTAACCGTTTCGGCAATGAAAAAAAAATTCAACATAGAATATTCAAATCTGTTCTTGTGCAGTCAA
This sequence comes from Galerucella tenella, assembly GCA_910591685.1. Classification (NCBI taxonomy): domain Eukaryota; kingdom Metazoa; phylum Arthropoda; class Insecta; order Coleoptera; family Chrysomelidae; genus Galerucella; species Galerucella tenella. Next base: position 33,084 of record CAJUYH010002545.1, read on the forward strand.
CTATGACTAACCGATATTATTTTCATGATTGAAAAATTATTAACTTCCAACACGTGTGTGTCTGTTTTATTAGTAGGTCAGTTTTTATATTTTTGTTGTTACGATGTATATTAAAAAAAATGTTGTTCCACTTCCTGGGTTTTGTTTTATACAAAAAATGAATTTCACTTGAAAATTCACTAAAATTATCCAAGGTAATAAATACCACGAGTGCTTCAAATTGTATCGATAATTTTTTCTTTTCCACGAAAACTTATTTATTTGGCCAAAATATGAGTGATGAAAATAAAAAATTATGTGATAAAATTTGAAGAACGAGTTGTATTTGGGAAGATCATTTTTTTCAACAATTTTATTTCTTAAATGTTCAATATTCTTTTGGGTGATGGCACTAAATTGGTTTGTGTTAATTTTTCAAGAAACTTCGAAGCACTTTTAGTTGTCATTGTCAATAATGACAAATTCAAAGTAAAATTTTGACGTTTCAATGTAAACAAGGTATTATCGATGAGGAAGCAGAATTATCAAAGGTAATACCACGAGTGCTTCAAATTTTATCGATAATTTTTCCTTTTCCACGAAAACTTGTTTATTTGGTGAGTCCGTTAGGACGACGGTTTTTATCTAAATTCGGTTTCCTTGAATGTTTTTGCCTCAAATAAACAAGTTTGAGTGATAAAAATAAAAAATTATGTGATAAAATTTGAAGAGCGAGTTGTATTTGGGAAGATTATTTTTTTCAACAATTTAAAACTTTGTATTACCTGAATGTTTAATATTCTCTTGGGTAATGGCACTAATTCATTTTGTGATCATTTTTCAATAAACTTCGAAGCACTTTTAGTTTCAATAATGACAAATTCAAAGTAAAATTTTGACATTTCAATGTAAACAAGGTATTATCGATGAGGAAGCAGAATTATCAGTATAATACCGAATTATTGGCTAGAATAATATATTGCTATTGGATAAAACCACCAAAATGTCAGATTTTGACAAGTGAAAAAAATAATCATATCACGAGAGTGAAAATTTTGTCGGCAAAATTTTTCGATTGTCAGGAAAGTTTGTTGCTTGGCAATTTTGCGAATGACATTTTTAACAAAACCACGAGCCGTTAGGCGAGTGGTTTTGGATTAAATGTCATGAGCAAAATTACCTAAAAGCAACAAACTTGAATACAAGAGAAAAATTTTACCTTACAAAATTTTTAATTGAGTGGTATTCGACATGACTATTTCACGAGAGAAAAACTAAAAAATCATATGTTTAAACGTTTTATTTATTGCAAACTTCAATTATACAAAGCCAAAAAAATAATAACATTATGAAAAAAAAATTACTTATTTATGTAAAAAGTACAATTATTATAATTGTACGTTGTAGCATTATTTTGGGGATTGTTTTGCATCATAGCCTGTGATAAATTTAAGTTAGAAACTGAGGATTCTTTTTCTTTATTTTTTATTTTCTCGAAGGTTGTCTATAAGTTGGAAATGGTATTCTTCATAAATGAAAAAACTTTTTTTGTAACCCATCAGGATTATCTTCAGAATAGCTTTCTACCATTTCCATTAATTCTTCTTTGGTAAACGCGTTAGAACTTCTTTTTCTGGTTTCAGGTTGAGCCTGAAGCTTTTTACGTTTTGTATCCCTGGCCAATCTAGCAAATTTATAGGTAATATCTTTAAATGGATCAATTTTGATGTTAAATTCTAGAAAATATGTTTCTGAACCATTTGAGCAGTCGTATTCCAAAGTGTTTTCACACTAGCTTCAGTATAATCAGTTCCATCTCTTTTTTTCATGTTAAAACCATAATCTTCAAGAATTTTTGCTATAACTTATTCAGAAGTATCCTTTTCTAACGTATAATTACGTGCGTCCAGAAACATTCTAAACTGTTCCAACGCAGACTTTTTTGCTTCATTGTATTTCGCGGTATACTTTGCTTAATTGTACTCTCTATTTCATTTATTGAATTATTTACAAATCTTGTATTATTCATGTTAATAATACTTATTTAAATTTTTTAAACAGTTTTAATAATTTTTAGACAGTTAAATAAATAAATAAATAAACAACTTAGTTACCTTAGAAACCACTAATAAAGATTTTATATTGAATTTTATCACAGATTGATAGAATTTTATACACATAGATTTGATATATTAAACGTCAAAAAATTGCCGCGACAAGACAAGTTCAAAACCTTCAAATTTTGTCAGTTATCAATTTACTCTAGTGAAATAGTCAGTATAATACCGAATGGTTGGCTAGAATAATGTAAGTATTGCTATTGGTTAAAACCACCAATATGTCAGATTTTGACAAGTGAAAAAAATAATCTTCAAAATCAAAATACGAAAAAGAGTGCCGGACGCCGGACATTGTGTGCCAGCCATTTCGCTCTCAATCTACCTCCAATACGGTTACTACCGCAACGTGTGTAATCTCCTTAAGAAATTAAAAACTTTCATCTATTGTTTTTGACTATAATGGTATATTAATTTAATTAAAAACTATCAATTTAACGATAATATCCAAAATGCACTTGAAGGATAAAGAATAAAAAAGCTACAGTAAAACAAAGGGCATCTACCAAATTCGACCTTGCACAATTATGCTTTGTATATTTTTTTGTTTCCCTACGTCCTCACGTTTAAGTTCACATAACGAAAATTTTATTAGAAATATGAAAGCTCCGCAACATGTAGGTAGCCAAGCGGTCCAAGCGGATTTTGGTTCACGTACTACTCTATAAGCTTCGTCAGTACTGAACTGGGAGACCGCCGAGACCAGCGAGCGTTGTATCAACAATGGAACGGCACGCGACTACCGAAGCAGAGACAATGTCAGTCATAGAAGGATAGAATAGCGAGCGATGGATTTTTATCCGATATTTTAGTGGTAGCAACCGAATTTCAATTCGTATTTTTTTTCAACAAAATTTGGTTAGCATTTCAAAGTTTTTATTCGATGAGAACTCTAAGTTCAACATCAATCTACATGATATATTTTTTTCTTAATTTTCAATACATCCATCACCTCAAAATTCTTTGCCAAAAATACTTCGATATTTTGTCAAATCGCTGCCGATAGATTCCCCTTAAGACCACAAGGAGAAATTAGTATCAATTCTATAAGAACTGGTTAAAAATGAACGGTACGCCGTTAAATTTGACAAAGTTTACGCTATTATAAATGTTTCAAACACATAGTCAGGATTATGATTCAAATTTCATTATTTATGGTATCCAATGAAGAGTTTTCCGTTAATACTTTAAAACTTAATATGCATACAGACTAGCAAAAATTGGAAAAATGGGTTAGAAGATTGTCTTATTTTCAACTGTGCGTTAAAACAGAATTGCACCTAATGTAAGAAAATATCCAAATCAGATAAGACAATCCTGGACTATTGGGAAAGACGGGATTAACCTCAAGCTGATTTGGGTACCGTTAAGGGTAATGAAAATGCTTCCTTGGACCTATACTGTGCTCAAAAGACCACTTTCTTCTACTTATTTGACAGTAATACACACACACGTACAGGTAATACACACATCACTTATAGATTCAGCGTTTTACGAGTCAAATTTGCTTCGCTGTAGATTTATTACCGTAAATAATTGAATGCGGACATCTTTATGAGCGACAAAAACAAAATTTATGACAGAAAATTTACATATTTCACGCCGCACACTGTATTATTGTAAGCTACGGGATAAATCTGTCAACTGTTTTTGTTTAATATTTTTTTTATCTCGGCTTTTTGTTTCTATTGGTTGATATTTTTGCTAGTTTCACCACCTGGTTTTTTAGAAATTAGAAAACTGGAACATACCATATGTATCAAATCAGAAGACACAGCGGTTACCAAAATGTAAGATTACAAATAAACCCGGAGAAAATGTTGATGGTTGATGTTTCCTCCCTCATTGTACAGTAAACAGTAACAGATCTTTAGTCAGTAAAATGTAGATGCTGAATTTATCAAGCAAATCAAACTGTTGAGGGTGGCACACCTTATATTCTTTAATTAACCGCTTTTTTATACGATATAGGGTTGGTATTATTTGTTGTTGATATAGGACATATCGTTTTTCAGATTATATCCTTCTGAATTTATAAATAACATGGAATAGAAGAAAAATTCTTGGGGGTAGTATTCATATCAATGAAGATAGGAACTATATACGTGTACTTTTTTGTCTTATTTTTTTGGGAATCAAACCACAATAATGTTTTTTATTTTTTATTTCGACGTTTCGGTAGCTTGTGAAGAGGGGCATAAAATTCAATGGGATTCGACAAAAATAATATCAAATATAAAATCAAAGAAAGTGCTTTAATACAACTAAATGCAGATAAATGTGTAGCTAGTATTTCAGTCGAATGTAGTCAAATTTGGTTACCAATGTTAGAAAGAGAAATTTTCAATAATCAATTACCTGAGTTATCAGGATAGAGACATGAGTTTTTATCCAGGTTTTCTTATGATTTATCATTGGAATAGTTGTTAATCGATACACACTTCAATACACAAAATCACCAGAGTTATACATATTTTGAAAACAAAAATAATCATACACAAAAAAGTAACAACAAACGCGTTTTATTAACAACATTTCCAAAATAAGCAAAAAAAAGCCCTATCCCAATAAAAACCGTTCCTGGAACGTGCACTTCACTGGATTCCATTTCTAGTAGACTATCATGTCGTTAGAATGTCATAAAATGAAATATTTTATTCCACATTTTACCAGAGATGTGAACTACTATGAATGGACCTTAATAAAATTTGACAACAAAGTTTTGTAGTCTTAAACTTCAAAATATTATTGATTGTCTAGTTGTCAAATTTTTTTCGTTGTGTCAGATAGGGACCAAAAATTATTTCATTACTAGTTAATCTTGACAACGGTAGCTGGAACGCTACCGAAACGTCGAAATAAAAAATAAAAAACATTATTGTGGTTTGATTCCCAAAAAAATAAGAGAAAAAATAATAAGTAATGCAACAAGGAACTTACAGAAGATATATACGTGTAATTATACCAAAATTAAGAAATTTCACGGCAATACAAGTCCTGGAAACCGTGTGATTTCACAGAGACTGAGACATTCTGGTACTATATATTATCTCTTTCTTTTTCGAAATAATTTTCACAGCATTTATGGAAAAAAAACTGTTGGGTTTCCATGTTCGATTTTTAAAAATAGCCGAAATTAACCAGAAATTTATTTAAAGAATACTCAAATATTTACACAGTTTTGTAATCGATTAGATAGGTATAAAGAATCGTATTTAAACAAAAATGAATCATTCCAAAGCAAAAATTTATGGTAAATCAAGACCTTTTTGTTCGACCTTGTAACTAATTTAAGTGTTTTTAGATTTGTAACAAATATAATCGTTATTATTTACATACGTTGTTCACTTATATACAGGGTATTTTCAAATCCACTATATATTTATTAAATTTTGAATAATAGTTGTTAAAGACTCTGTGAATTTTTGAAATTACTTAGTAAATAATCGAAAATTCAACACAAATTCACATTTCAAGTTTATATTCAACATTAATCTTTCAACTCCTTAAAAAAATAATTTCCGAACACCAAAATATAACAATTTAAGTATTTGTTATAAAATTTTTCTTACCCCGGACAAGCCATGTAATACCCCAATACCAATTCCATGACCAAAAAAAGATATCAACAGTCACTACAATCACAACAAAAATTCAAAACGTCAAAACTAACAATTTCACGGTTTTTTACGAGCATAGCGATATGCAACAAACGTCAAATGGTCTCGAAATTGAAATATGTATAGAAAGATTGGATACAACTTTATCTGTACGCGCTCCACGCTAAGCTAACTGACTGAGCCCGACGGTGATGTCGACTAAACTACGTACGATGAGAAAAACAGCAAACAGCTAGAGACAGCTGTTCGCTTCGTCGATGATAATAAATTGTAGACTGAAAGACTGGACGGTACTAATGTGGTGTGGATTGAATAAGGTTAGGTAAAGGGAATGTTTCAAAATCGGTACCGATTTTTAAGGTATTACAATTTTCCTCTGAAATCTGTATATTTTAAAACATTAGTCTCAAGGCCGTTTTTTATAGAATTTTTTATTGGCCACCCGGTACATGATTTTTAATGATTTGTAAGAATATGGTTTATAGTATGTACAAAAATTACGAGGAGTAATAAACCCTAATTAAGTATGC